>CM047431.1:37648875-37924072 GCA_026168455.1 Theocolax elegans | reverse complement strand
TTTAAATTGAATGAAAAAATATATATATGCATATAAATAGTTTCGAAGCATAATAAATTTAAGTAAACTGAAAAACTTACTGGAGGACTAGTTGGGGAAAATGGTTCTTCAATTATAGGTTGCAAAGTGTTATCTTCTGCACGTAAAACTAGTACATAATACTGCTCTTCTAATAAAGATTGTATTTCATTAATTAATGTCTTATCTTCCATTGACTTTCTACTGCAAATAAACTAATTTGGAAAGAATAAATATAGTAAAAGAATATGATAAAATGAAGAAACATTAATATATTATTACAGAGCAGGACTCTGTAGTAAGAAAACAGTTACTTATGGACATAAGAACATATATTTGCTTCAAGGGTTTTTGCTTAACAAATGGTAATCGTTCTCATAGACGTATCTCCAATTATAATGCGAACAAAATGATTAATGTGAATACAAAAGAATACATATTTATTGTAACTGAAATTGGGGAAAAATTAGTAAAAATGTATAAGCTTGAAGGGGACTATAGGAATACAACTTGGAAACTGAAAGATAAAAGTGAGGAACAGGATATAAATCACAACTGCAACAGTGTAAATAATGTAAATAATGTAAACATAAATCAATATTTTTCAAAATTTAGGCAAATAAATTTTGTGAAAGAATCAATAACACACAATGCTGATAATTCTAATGATAAATATGAACCTATTGAAAACGTATTTAGCAAAATAGATGATATGGTATTTGAAAATGGTAAGAAAATGATTCCTCCACGTATAAAAGAGAATAAGATAACTCAACATAATCAAATTAGGATGTCGTATGGTGACCTAAATTACATAGGAAATAATAAAGCTATTTTGTATTTTGACAGAGGTATTAGAGGTAAACAAATTTTTACTAATTCTATGTATCCACTAAAGCGGCAACCAGTTTATAAAGCCATTGTTGTAGTT
Source organism: Theocolax elegans (assembly GCA_026168455.1). Taxonomy (NCBI): domain Eukaryota; kingdom Metazoa; phylum Arthropoda; class Insecta; order Hymenoptera; family Cerocephalidae; genus Theocolax; species Theocolax elegans. Next base: position 37,923,123 of record CM047431.1, on the reverse strand, counting down.
GATGATATTGTTTTTACATCTACATGTAAATGTGACTCATCTAAACAGCACAAAGAAATGTTTCCTCACTTTAGAGTTACTTGTGCGGTAGGGTTAACATGTCCTGCTAGATTAAACAGTATAGAAAAAATTGCTTTTGCTAGAAATATGAATGCGTCCACTGAAAGTTTTACAACAGCTAGATCAATGTTAATAAGATATTGGGTATAAGGTCAAGCACTGTCCAGTATACTGGTGATACTGGCCCAGTGTAGGGCTTTATACATTACTTTTAGTTTTAATTTTTATTTACTTTTATTTTAGTTTTTAAACTATAGAATTAAGTTTTATGCCACCCAATGTACAGATAAATTAATTTTATCTCTATAGGTTTTTACTGCATTTTTGTAATGTTTTGTAAATATTTGTTGGCTTAATAAATAAATAAATAAATAAATAAATAAATAAATATAAAAGAATTAATAGTGTACTCACATCTTCGGGTGTTTGTTAATACTTGTTTAAAGGTTTTTTCAAACATTGTGGATATATAATAATAGAACTTTAACGCCTTCTTTTAATCTAAATTTTGTAGCAAAGTGTAATGGTGTTTAATTAAGACTTTTATTAGGTGTATACATAAGTATAAATCTTGTAACCTGTATGCCTTATCTACATAACTTTTGGTCTCATCGGTTTCACCATAAAACATTTTAACAAATTCTGGATTTCCAACAGTATACAAAATTAATTTACACATTTGTGGACTTTGTGCGACTTTGACTGCAATGTGCAAAGGCCTTGTATCGACAACCTTCCTATGATTATAAAAAATTAAGAAAATTAATTTTTAATCAGAATAATTCAGAAAATTTAAATTAATATAAAAAATACTTTATACTTTGATACAAAACTATAACCAAACAAAATGCATGTCAACTGAGAGTACTGAGCTGACAGTAGCAGTATAATATAGCGCCCTCTCGCTGCCACTTCTAAACTAAATGTCCTGCCAATCGTTGGGAGCTCTGTACGCGTTCTTTGACCGGCTGGCACGCAAAGCTGTCTTTCTATCTCACACATCTCTCATATCGCTATCTCTTTTCGCTTTCTATAGACATATGTATACATAGGGAGACGAAAAAAGGGAAGAAGCAAAAATTGAGAAAAGGAATTCAACGAGCAATATCTTTGGCATCGATTTTCTTGATTGTGCGTGAATGAATTCGGACAAAACTTGTTGTACAGTGAGGGTTAGCAACAAGGAAAGTAATGCGTGGCCAATAGCACAAATAAATAATGTAATATTGATGTGGTTAGAAAAGTAAAAATTGGGGGGGGGGGCTAGTTAGCTGTATATTATAAATATATATATATATATATGGCTCTCGCGCTTTTTGATTAATAATACTTTAGAACACCAGTCATAAAAAAATTAAATTTTCAATTCTATATTTTCAATTGAATATTCATTCTAAAACTGAAATGATTTCTTTTGTAAACCAAATTTTACTTTTAAATCAAGTGTAAGGGAATGTCATAATCAGTATTTGATAATTTTACCCACGACCCCGTGAAAATATAAGTACATATAAAATGTTATATAATCTTATTATCAGAAAACTTTCTTCTGATAATAGATGGTGGTAGCTACCATAACATTATTAATTTCTCTACAGGTATATTTCCCAACCAATGAGAGAAAAAAATGTATCTACAAATATACATATTTATAAAAGATTATTATTTATTTATTTCCATGCATAGATAACATACAGTTTTCTTTTTACATTTAATTCACGACAATTATTCGTTGTCTTATATCTAAGCTTACATAACTAATTAAAAAGTTTTACTATAATATTTTTATTTACAATCGCTTTTCCTTAACTAATTATAATACATTTATTTTTACATTCTTTTTGCGTTTTTATTATACATGTTTTACGCTATTATTTGTCTAGATCTACTCGACTTTCCCTTCCTTACCCTCCAACCTAGCTTTCTTCTCAAATTCTCTTCTATCGGTCTAAGTACTATTAAATATTTCTTTTAATTTTTTTTGATACTTTCCTACTTCCTTTAATAACCCTAATTTATCTATTTCTTCTATCCAGTCTCTTTTTATTCTACTCTTAGCCACTCTGCATTTCCAAATATGCTCAATTGTTTCTGTCTCCCTTTCACATAACCTGCGTTTAGTGTCCTTATACCCTTTATTTCCTGCTATTCCAATATTACCACAACGTTTTACGGGGGGGGGGTCTTCAAAAGACTTACTGCCCCAGATGTTGTTGGGGCCAGTGTCGGATTCGCTGTCAAATTCCAGCGCCTACCGACTAAAACCTTCCCCTCCTCGTGGGTTCCAGCTAGAGAGCTTTGACCCCTGAAGAATAAAGGAAAAGAAAACTGTAGAAGAAAAGGTGAGCCCACACCAAATGAAGCCCTATTACAAAATCTCACGTGAGAACTCACGTGAGATCTCATGCCAAAATCTCATCCGACTTTTCACCTGGACCGCTGCTTAAACTTCTCAAATAATAAGAAATCAATTTATGTATATGGTGAGTCAATTATTAAGTGATAACACCCCCCAGATGAGTTCAAAAATCAAGGTTTCAAAGCGTTTTAAGCATATTTTCGATTTTTAGAAATATTTTCGATCGTTGAAAATTTCTCACGTGAGAACTCACGTGAGAAATTTCTAAAACTCGAAAATATGTCTGAAACGCTTTCAAACCTCGATTTTTGGACTTATCTGGGGGGTGTTATCACTTAGTAAGTGACTCACCATATTCATAAATTGATTTCCTATTATTTGAGAAGTTTAAGCAACGGTACGAGTGAAAAGTCGGATGAGATTTTGGCATGAGATCTCACGTGAGTTCGCACGTGAGATTTTGTGTTAGGGGAGTCACTCGCGCAATTTGCGAAACATGAAAAAGAAGAGACGGTTACAGATTTGTTAAATAGACAGCAGTTGGCAGGGTCTTTTGACTCTGTCAGTTGGTTTAGGTACTAGGTTGTTTAGGACTTTTACCGTTGGGTTGGGATGGTTCGCGATGGAGGTGCGGAGGTTGGAGGCGTATAAAGTGGCGGCTTTTTTAAGTGTGGGGAGACCGGTTTCGCGGATGACTTGGGTGTTTCTTATATACCAGGGTATTCGGAGGGAGGAGCGGAGTAGGCGCATATACGTGCCGTTGAGGGGATTATTTTTGTTGAAGACGGCGGTTCCCCAAATAGGGATACCGTAAATGCTGATGCTTCGAATTATAGCATTGAAGACTCGGATCTTGGTTTTCTGGGTAATTGATGGGTTCAAAAGGAAAGGCCTCAACTGAGTGAAGGCTCCTTGAATTTTGTTTTTGGTGTTTCGGAGGTGAGGGTTCCAAGTGAGTTTCCTGTCAAGTGTCACGCCTAGATATTTAGCGAATGTGCTCCACGGGATGGGTTTGGAGTTAACTTTGAAGTGTGGTGGTGTAATTATTTTACGATGTGAGAAAAAGACGGCTATTGATTTAGCTTCGTTAATAGCTAAGCGCCAGGAGCGGTACCAGTCAAGCAGGTTGGGGAGAAATCTGTTGATTTTGGAGGAGCTTGCACCAATTTGTTTGTTGGTGTCGAGGAGGGCTATGTCATCCGCGTAGAGGGCATTCATTATGGGAGGTTGTGAAGGCAAGTCGCGTGGATCATCAGTTTGCTGTGAGCTCTCGCGCGCGTCGGACCGTTCTCGCTCTTGCTGCTTTCTCGCTGCTTCGCTGTAATCGGTCCTTTTCAGGACCATCGCACACGTAAGGAATTCAACCATCCCTCTCCACTCCTCTGACTCACCATCCTTCTCCACCTCCCTCACTGTCACCTCTGTAAGGAACAAACAAAAACCCACACCCAATCTCCAATTCCATTGTCCGGCCATCCGGCCGGCCTTCGGCCTCCCGGTGGAGTTTCACTCCTCTACACAGTCCTCAACATCCGAGGAATTACTAGCCCTCGTCCACGAGCTTCGCCAAACTATCCAGAAACTTACCGAGGAAAATACCTTCCTTAAATCCACCCTCGAATCGGAACGCCTAGCATCTTCACCCTGCTCACCGGCTTATCCGTAAGCCTGTAATGGTCAAACCCAACCCTCTACCCCAATGTTTACCGACGAATTTCAAACGGTCACACGTAAACGCTCAAGGGCCTCTCCGCCCCCCCCTACCCAGCTCTGACTCATCTTCTTCCTCTTCCACGTGCTCTGAAATAGAACCCGACCCTGAAATCAGTTCAAAGGTTCAAAGTCCTCCCCCGATAGTAATAAAAAACAAACAAGCCTGGCCAAAGCTTAACGCCTCCTTTGCCAAACAAAAAATTAACATCCGCCGTGCCGTCAACACCAACAACGCCGTTCGCGTCTACCCCAAATCTATCGCAGACTTCCGCGCCCTCACCTCTCACCTCGATCAATCCATCAAGATCGTGACCTAGTAGTAGTCATCCGCGGCATCATCGAGTTTATGCCCGATGATGAAATTCCTCCTCCTCAGAAGCAAACTCCATTTTTAAACTACAAACCCTCTGTGGCCTCAACATCAAAGTTGAGCTCAAGAGGAAGAACCCCACCATTCCCCAATGCAGACGCTGTCTCAAATATAACCACACTGCAAATTAATGCCACTCTCCCTGGGTCTGCGCCTTCTGCAGCAAAGACCACGCCACCCCTACCTGCCCATTCAAGGACCTCAAAACTTCATCCCCTATCTGCTCTAATTGCAAAGGGCCCCACCGCGCTACTTATCGCGGCTGCCCCAAATTCCCCAAGAAGAAGCCCCCCACCTCCACCGGAACAGCCCCTTCGTGTCCTCCACCTCCTCGACCCGCTCCACTTTTTCCCACGCTTACCCGATCCACTCACCCCAAACCACCAACTCTACAACCTACCTCGATCCCCCCCACCAAATCCTACGCCAACGCAGTCACACACGGCCCTTCCCACTCCCCCATTTCCACTCTCGCTCCTCTACTAAGCCAAACACTCCTAACCTTTCAAACCTCCCTCTCCAACATCATAAACGAACTCTCGCCATTTCTCAAAACAATCATGGACCCAAACAACACTAAAATCATCCCCATTCTCTCCTGGAATGCCTGCGGCATTCTCGCTATTTCCAAAACTCTAGAACTCCAATCGTCTCTAGAATCACACAACATTCTAGTCGCATGCATCTCCGAAACACATCTCACCCCCCTCAAAAAACTGTATATCCCAAACTATATCACCCACCGCAAAGACCGAACAAACTCTCCCGGAGGCGGTGTAGCTATTCTAGTACACAAATCAATTCGCCACAAACCTATCAAAACTCTCCACTCTTCTGAAACCATAGGCATTGAAATAAACCACTCTAATGGCCCGCTAAGAATTATCTCTGCGTACTCTCCACCCAGTTCTAAACTCCCAATCAAAGAAATCGAAGAAATCCTTAAACAAAACTCCCCCACCATCTGTGCCGGCGATCTTAACGCAAAACACATAACCTGGGGTTGCCGTTATAACAACACTGCCGGCATCTCGCTCCTGAAGTCCTCCCTTAAAAACCATTATCTAATAGAAGCTCCCAACGAACCCACCCACATACCGAATAAAAAAGACTCCCTCCCCGACATCCTAACAAAAAACTTAACCATAAACTCCGATCCACAAGTCATCCATGAACTAAGCTCTGATCACCTACCAATTATCCTCAAAATACCTACACAGTCTATCCAAACCCTCCCTCCCCCCTCTTGCACCGACTGGATCCTGGTCAGATATTTCCTTGAAATCTCTCAATTCAAATGCCCCACCGTCCGTACCATCCCTGATATTGACCAAGCGGTCACCAGCCTCACCGACGAAATCAATGCTGCCATCTCCCAAGCCACTTCCCCCCAAACCAAACCCAAAACATTCCAAAACCTACCTACCGATGCCATCCAACTCATTAAAGACAAAAACCGCGTTCGCCGCCTCTGGCAGCATCTCAAACGCAAACTTAACGCCCTCCAACACAAACTAAGTGCTCGCCTAGCAGACATTCGTAGTTCCTCCTTCAACGACTTCCTTGAAGAAGCTGAATCCCACCCACGAAGCCTTTGGAAAGTAACACGTGCGCTACGAAACCGCTCCCCCCAACTCCCTGCGCTAATCGCAGATAATTATCACTATTACCTTGACGAAGAAAAAGCCAATATCTTCGCCAAATCTATCTCAAACCAATGCTCCCCCCTCCCCAGCCCTGAAGATCTCTTACCACTTCACGAGCAAATCACCCAACAAATCCAAAACAGCTCCCCTACCTCCTCCATCAACCCAATTAAACCCGCATCACCGTCCGAAATCCTCACCCATATCCTCGCGTCCAAAAACAAAAAAGCGCCCGGAGCTGATAACATACGATTAAAAGCCCTAAAACTTCTCCCCCGCAAACATATCGCCACCCTTACTACCATAATAAATGTCATGCTCCGCCAACAGTACTTCCCCATCGCCTGGAAAGAAGCCACCAGTATCTGCTTCCCCAAAGCCGGTAAACCACTTTCGGCTCCCTCCAGCTACAGGCCAATTAGCCTTCTTAACTCCCTGAGCAAAATCGCCGAAAGTATTATCCTCTCCCATCTCACCGAACATACCATGGACAACAATCTCCTCCCAGACTTCCAACACGGATTCAGACCCAAGCACGGTACCTCCCACCAACTCCTAAGGGTCACTGAATAACTTGAATAAGTAAAATATAAATTTAAAAAATGTTATGCAATTATATTTATCACTTTCAATAAACGAAAAAATGTTACATCACTATATTTATGTTACAGATTAATGTAATGTAATTGTATCTTTGTGATAGAAAATTTGAATAAATCCTATTTAAATAAATATTATTCCCTTCGATTTTGCTAAAAATGTAAGAGGAATTCACCTGGCAATTTGATTGGATCCACCTGGAAATCCAGTAGGAATCCAGTGGAAATCCAGGTATAGTCCAGGTGGAAATCCAATTGGAAATCCAGCTGAAATCCAGCTGCATATTTTCAACAGGGTTGCGCCTACTCCGCCCCTCCCTCCGAATATCCTGGTATATAAGAAACACCTAAGTTATCCGTGAAAAAAAAATTGCTCAAATTGCGCGAGTAACTCTCTCACTTTGAGAGGGCCCACCTTTTCTTCTACAGTTTCCTTTTCTTTTATTCTTCGGGAGTCAAAGCTCTCTAGCTGGAACCCACGAGGAGGGGAAGGTTTTAGTCGGTAGGCGCTGGAATTTGACAGCGAATCCGACACTGGCCCCAACAACATCTGGGGCAGTAAGTCTTTTGAAGATTTCCCCCCTTCCCGTAAACAAAAAAACACAATAATATAAAAAAAAACTGTTTAGAATTTGTTAATACGCTTGTGTATGCCGACGATGTTAAACTTTTTTATAATATCCTGAGCCCACAAGATGTATCTAAGCTTCAAATTGATATCGTTAACCTGTGTCAATGGTCGGTTTCTAACGGATTGTCGATTGATATATCAAGAAGTGTAAAATTGTTAGTTATAATAGAAAATCCAATTTATATTAAATTCGATTTTATTTTAAATAATGCTTATTTAGAAGAGGTCAATTTGATAAGGATCTTGATATTATTTTTTATTATAATTTGCAATTTATAACACACTTAGACTATGTTGTTAGTAAAGCCATGAAAGATGTAGGTCTTATTAAGCATAATTAAACTGATTTTTCTGTTGAATCCATTATTTATCTTTACAAAACTTTAGTTAATAACTAAGTTAGTTCAGCATAAATTCATCCGTTATTTATCTTTTAAACAGGGTAATGCTAAGAATTTTTTTCAACATGACCATAGTCCATTATAATGATTCGTTATAATCTGCTCAATAATTAATTATATTATTAATTATATGTAACTCGGTTAATGAGTTGTATATTGAAAGAGTCATTCATTATAATCTAAGACATTTGAGATCTTTATGCGAAAATGTTTATAAATTAAAATTAAATTTTTACTCTATTATCCCTAAGCTCCATAGATCATGGAATAAATTACCTTTGGATATTAAAGAAATCTGCTCGTTGAGTTGCTTTAAAAGAGCGATTTTGAATTATGTTTCGAATAAATAATGTATGTGCAATAGTGTCTCTCATAACGTCATGATTAAATGTTATGTTATTTTATCTTAAGTATATATTTTCTTCCGGTGTGAGCGCGAGTGCGAGTGGTTGTGTGCATCTGCGGCTCTGCCGAATTATTGTATTAGTTAGGTTTAGCGTTCGCAAATATTACAAAGGAAGGTAAAAATAGTTAGGTAATTAAGTTTGGATTTAGAGAAATTGTTATTTAGTGAAAGGCAAGTGAATAAATAATAGTAAATTGAGTTTATATAAGTATCGTAGTTTAGAGGTTAGGGCAGCACGTTCAACGTGCATTTAGGTGGTAAAATGTCGGATAGAAAAAACAGCAACGAAAGAGCAAGTAAAGAAAAGGAAGGTAAAACATGTGAAAACAAAGACAATGCGAAATTGAAACAACTAACTTTGGACGACAAAATAGTGAAAAAAGTGAGTTTTGCGAATACCGGTAAGAATATGGTGTAACAACGCGTGGGAAAGGTAAGGAGGTTGACATGAAAACGTTCGTTCTAGATGAGATACGTTCTAGATAAAAGTGAAGTTGGATAAATTGCAATTGGAAAAGATAAAACTTGAAATAGATGAGAAGTTGATAGGTATTATGGATAGGTTAGAGAAATTAGAATATAAGATAGGTGAGTGGGAAGAGAAAGAAAACGCGAAATTAGACACGTGGTCAGAGAACTCGGGAAGAAGCCTCCGCACGGAGAAGTCAGACGGAGCCACGGGTTCGATATGGAGCGTGAACAGTGCGACAAGCGGGCTTAGCACGTACAGCCTTTCTGCGAGGGAAGTGAATAAGGTTTTTCAGCCTACTAATTCGTACAACGACTCTTACGTGCAGAGCGCGCTCCGCTTGTAAATACGTTGCGTACATACAAGTGGCTCCTCGCTTGTATGAGAGCCCGCTATACATCCTCCTAGGACGTATAAGGTGTCTATACGTCTTAGGAGGCTGTATGAAAAGCGCTCCGTAGGATATATGCGGCGGTCAATATAACCTGTGCCGCGCGAACGGTATAGAGTCAACGTGTTTGAAACGCGTAGTACATGTATCGGAGATATATCGAAGGCTTTTCAAACGTAAACACAACTAGTTTAAACGTAACGTTTGCGTTACTTTAATCATAGTTATCTTAATATTGCTCAGATACGAAAGTACTATATATTATACATATATATTAGAATATTATATTTTAGAAATAATTTAGTGTATATATATATATATATAAATATATATATATATATACACGGAGAAAAAAGTTGAAGTAAAAATTACAATGTCGTCTAGTAATGCGGAGACTGACGCAATATCCAAAAATGTACTATAGTGTATAATAAAATTTACTAAAAAATTATTAATTTTTACTACAATTCTGGTAATATTTACTACAACTTCAGTTAAATTTATTATACACTATAGTAAATTTTTGGATTGTGACAGTCTGTCTCCGCATATATATAATAACGCAAAATGAGTCCTATATTTTTAATAACTGCAATGTTACGATTAATAATAAGTAATTACTAAATATTTAATATTCTCTGATACTAAATGCAAAATTTAAAAAGTTAAAATGTTTTATAAGCGTCAGTATACAAATGTTTAAAAATTATTGACATAATATATAATTATTTATATTGTTTAAAAAAGTGTTATTACATTACTTTTAAATGTATAATAAATTACTTTGTGAGCAACGAAAGAGTCGTATGTACGAATTATAAGGCTGAAAAATTGTTTACGTACCATGGGTAAACATCGCATCATTACAGTTCTCGGCTCAAATTTTCGTGGATGGTAGTAACATCCTTGGCCGCTCGCTGCGCTCGCGACCGCGGACGTACTAACCATCCACGAAATTTTCCGCCTCGAACAGTAATGACGCGAGGCTCACCCAAGGTACATAAATAACTAAAACGAATGGTAAGCGAGATAGATAAGAAGGATAGACAGGACAACATAGTAGTGAGGGGTTGCGAGGTAGGTGAGGTAGATTTAAAGAATTGGGGAAAAGAATTTATTACGAGCAAATTAGGAATAGAAGTGGAGGTGATAAATGCATATAGGAATGGTAACGTAATTATAATGAAACTTGACAGAGAGGGAAAAAACGAGGTTATGAGAAAGAAAAGCAGGCTAGCAGGGACGGCGATTTTTATTGAAAATGACTTATGCTTTGAAGATAGGAAAAGAAGAAATAAGGAGATGGGTAAAAGAAAAAAAAGAGTTAGGTTGGAATGTCAAGGCAGGTATAGGTAGAGTATTTTTTAAAGGTAACTGGGTGAAATGGGAAGACAGAGTCATTATTGAAAAAGAATTCGATAAGGCGGATAGTAACAATAAAGAAAGAGAGGGGGAGGATACAAGCGAACCGGGTTTTTCGCTATTCAATTAACCCAGAAATAGAATAGTAATTATAATAGCAAAAGAAAAAGAAAGGTAGGAAGCAATAGTATTCGTAAAAAGGCACATGGTATAAATACAGAAAAGAAAACAGAAAAAGTAGGGCCTAACCTAAAAAAAGAAAAAAAGTTAACTTTTTGGAACGTTGCCGGTTTGTGTAACAAAGATAAAGAATTTTGGAGATTTCTAGAAAAAAATGATTTTGTCAGTCTTTGTGAAACGTGGTCGGAAGAAAAAGATATCAATATATTAGAAAAAAAACTGTCAAAAGAATTTTTTTGGAAAACAGTACCGGCAACGAGAGGGAAAACAAAAGGTAGAGCAAAAGGAGGTTTCTTGATAGGTACCTATTAGGAAAGATTGGAAGACGGAGGAAGTAAAGATAGTTAAAGATAGATCACAGGTAATCGAAGATGGTTTAATAAAAACAGTATTTACAGACAAAGAAGGAAATTGGAATATTTGGTCGGTTTACAATTCAGGAAATATAGAAAAATTTTATAATATTTGGGATAAAGTAGAACTAGTAGACGAAGGTTACACAATAATAGGAGGGGATTTTAACTTAAGAATAGGTAGGAAAAGCAACCTAGAACAGATAGATTGGAAAAAAAATGAAAGTAGGGAAAGTAAAGATAATGTAATAAACAACGGAGGTAGGAATTTGGTAAATTTCATAGATAACAAAGGATGGAAAATACTAAATGGAAACGTATGCGGAGACGAAAGAGGAGAGTATACGTACGTAGGTCCAAGAGGATGCTCAGTAATTGATTATATAATAACGAACGAAAATACATTAAGAAAGGTTGAAGTCATGAAAGTTGAAGAAAGAGTAGACTCGGATCATATGCTACTCTTAACAGTAAATGTGAATAATAGTAATAAGGAGAGGAGACCCACAATTGGAAATGGTAGGACAAAAATAAAAAAAGTAGTCTCGTGGAGTGAAGAAGCGATACACGCCTTTAAATCAGGTACAAAAGAACTTGACGCCGAGGAAGGAAATGATGACTCAATAGATAAAAGATGGAATAAAATTAAAAAAATAATAAATGAAGCTATGACAATAAAAGAAATTTTAATAAAAACAGAATCTATTGGTTACAAAAAGTGGTGGGATAAAAGTTGCGGTATAAAGAAAAGAGAAGCTAAAAATAAATACAAGGCTTGGAAAGAAGGAAAAATAGAAAAGGACAAATACATAATTGCAAGGAAAGAGTGGAAAGTATTATGCAAAGAGAAAGAAAACGAATGGAAAGAAAAAGAAATAGAAGAAATTAGACAACTTAAAAACGAAAACGATATATGGAAATATTTAAACAGATCAAGAAAAAAAAGAGATAAACTAGGTGAAATAAAATTAGGAGAGTGGAAGGAACATTTCAGAGATTTATTGGAAGGAACAGAGAAGAGGCAATTAGGATCAGCAGTACAAAGTGAAAGGACAGCGATGGAAAAACAAGAAAAAGAAAAAATCACTGCAACAGAAATCAGTAAGGTGTGGAAAAATCTGAAGAAAAAGAAGGCAGCCGGAATCGACAAAATACCAAATGAAGTATGGATATATGGAGATGATAACCTAAAAATAAAACGATATGTTTATTAGGTAAGATCTGGAATGAAGGAGGCCTACCAGAGGAATGGAAAACGGCGTTAATCGTCCCATTGTATAAAAAAGGAGACATTAACGTCACAAAAAACTACAGAGGAATCTCGTTGTTATGTACATTATATAAGATGTATACGGAAACAATTAGGAGTAGATTAGAAACTGAGGTAGAGGAATTAGGTACACTCCCGGAAGGGCAGGCAGGTTTCAGGAAAGGCAGAGCAACAATAGATAATATCTTTATCTTGGATCATATCATTCAGACAGCGAAAACTAAAAAGCAAAAAGTATACTCAGTGTTTGTGGATTTAAAAGCAGCTTTTGATACGGTAAATAGAAAAATCTTATGGAGGATAATGGAGAAAGCAGGAATTAGTAAATATCTAATAGAAAAAATAAAAGAGGTGTACTACGAAACAAAAGTCAGGATAAAAGCTGAGGAAGATTTGTCTGAAGAATTTTGAACAACTAAAGGATTAAGGCAAGGTTGTGTGTTGAGTCCAATTTTATTCTGTATATATATTTCAAATCTTGAGGACGAATTCAGTAAAAGTAACATCCCTATTGAAAATTAACAGGTAATTTTTTTACGTAATTTATCACGCAATAAAATCATCATGATTTGTCACGTAAATTATCGCGCCAAAAAGACATGTAATGTTTGAAATGATTTTTATATTTGGCTTCGGAATAAGTAAGGCGCTTTCTAATATATAATAATAGTTCAAGTTGAAATAATGTCGTGTCTGCTATTTAAGTATATAGGGTTATCCGATATTAAATCATATTTACCTATATTGTAACTTGGGTTATGATATTGCACACATTAACAGGATGGTATTAACTTGCTAACAGATGTTTAAAATGTTACTAATATTAGGCTACATACAGGAAAAATTACGAAAAATTTGCACGTAAACGTTGCGTAAATTTTTTACGCAACGTTTTTATGTATAATATTTACGTACTTTTCATGATCATGCTATCCGAGTTATATTTACGTAGGGTTATGGTGTTTTCGTATTGGCAATCGGCACGCTATTTACTCACCCACTAACATTGTTGCTCCATTAGAATTGTTTATTTTATTTAGTAATTATTATAATACCTTTATTATTTTAATCACATGTTTATTATTGAAGTACAACTAAAATAATGAAATAATATTATTTTATTATTTTTTGTAATGTAGTAACGTTTTATTAAAATATTAGTAAAAATATAAGTTTGGTACAGTACATAGATATATGTCATTTGTTTTGACAGCAACGCAAACTTTTTCAATCGAATTCGTATCTATTGCAAGTAGATTATTTGACATATTAACAACACGTTTAACTTGTACAAATTCAATATTTAAAATATCTTCCACTTCCAACATATAACATACAGTAAATTCTTTTCCATTAATTTCATCTATGATAAATTCTACTATTTTGATAAAATCCTGATTCGATGTTGTAGCGTATGAATTATCGGAACGTACTCTTCTTGATTTACATGATGTATATAAACAGCGATGTTTAACGATTTTTTTGTACGTGCGACTGGATCCTGATAAATTGAGTTCGTTTATCCATTTCCGTTTTGTTTTTCTATTCGAGCCAAAATACCGTATGTGTTGTAATTTTAATGTTTTTTTTGCATGTTTACTGCTTAAATACTCTATAAAATCGATAATCCGTGGATTTTCTTTCGCTGCAACGTGTTTTTGCAAAATTGATGCGCTTTGTTTTATAGCAACAGATCGACAAATCTGATAGATGACACCTTTGGCAGCATGAATTTGTCTCAAAAGCTGACCATTTCCACTTTCAAAGCAATAACACGAATGTGCCCATAGGGGACCCCAATCAACGACACTTTGTGATAAGTGTAGCAGTAAATGAACGTTAAATGTCATTGCATGTTTAGAATAATGCAATTCAGTTCTTACAACGAATTCTTTCAAAAGTGTATCAGCATCAAGTATTTCCTGAAGCGTAATTCTTTCTTTTTGCAAGACATAATAAGCTTTGACTAAGAGTGCCCAATGTTTTAATTGATCTAATAAATGCGGAAAACAATTAAGGACAGGCACACTATAATACAAGAGCCAGTTTTCCCACTCACGAGCTTTCCAGTAAGCTCGCTCTCGTATACTACGTGATAAACGAACTATCTGGTTCGGTGCTTTTATATTTGAAATAAATTCATCAACCATTTTAATTTCATCTGAAGATAGAAATTCCATCCAATAATTTAAAAATTGTTCAGCAATACCTAAGCATATGTAATGCATACTATCTGGAACAAATCCAGAAATTATGTTAAAACTTCGTAAATTGATTAGCCAAGAAGGATTCTTTACACCATAAACAGGCCTCAATGACAATATGCTTTGTTGCATGTGTCTAACAGTATACTCTTCAGATCTTTTGACAACATCATTCATTAATACATATTTAATACTTCCCCCTCTTGCTGTGTTGTAACCAATATACTGACCGGGATGCAAACACCAGTTACAGCCAAAATGGCCATTAAATTGAGTTATACCCTGCATGGGAGCCCGAGCTACTGAATCGACACAGCAGCAGATAGAGAAAATTTTAATACGTCTTTTCAGATTTGAAATAGTGCAATGTATTCCAACATCGGATAGTTCATTCATATTTTTAACAAAATGCTTCAAAAAAATTTGCATATTTGGCTTTTCCTTGTTAAACCACAACCCACATAATAAGGGGTTTTTTACCCTTGTATCATAAGGCAGTTCGTTTATAATAAATTGAATTGGCCAAATTGAATATTTTGAGCTTTCAAATATTGGAGCACCGTCAGTATTAAATACAGTTGTAGCATAATTACACCTATCAATCAGAGGTAAAGAATTGACAAATTCTCTGTATAATCTTCCATGCGTAATGTCTTCGTAAATTCCGTTGTTAATCATTCTGCTGTGAACTACTTTATCAAAATGCTCCGCATTAGATTCAATTAAATTGCTAATTTCAGCTTTAACGTCTATAATGACAAAAAATTGGTTATATACAGGACTTCTAACATTAATTACTGTATTACATTGTAAACACGTAAAACGACGGCTTCTACGAGTGAATTGACTGATATATGAATTGCAATTTGTACATAAAGCATGATATTTAACACCTTCATCGCAATTAAAAATTTTATTTACAAAGTATCGTGAATCAGGCAATTTAGAGAATCCAAAAAAACTGTTCATCGTTTTGAAATTGTCTGCTATAGCACTTTGAGTCAAGAAATTGTCTATTCCGAACTTCAAAACTGCTAAATAAATTTCAACAATACTAACTACAGGCAAAGAATCAATAGTCTCATTGTTTGAATCTTCTCGCATTTTTTCTAATAAGTTGACAAAGTTTGGATAATTCTCGTTTGTGTCATTTTCCGATGAACTATTATCAGTATTTTCACTGCTCCCACTAATACTACTTTCTTCATCATGACCAAATATTTCGTCGTCGATGTCAGCAATCCAAGAATGCTATAGAAATAAAATATTACTCTAAATATAAGCAGAAATTATTATTTAACAATTTATCATAATTAAGCAAACAATTATAAATTTATATGCAAATACATTTTTTGATTATTTTAAATAACAATACGATATAACATTGCAGACAGAATTCGATGATTGTCTAATAATTAATAGTAATAAAACAATCAGCTTGCAATCAAATTTTTTTTAATCAATGCATAATTACACAGCGTTTCGGCTTCTACACAGTTTACAACCAAAAACATTATTTATAGATTCTAAGAATTAATTAAATATTTATCATAACAATAGATCAAATCGTGATCAAATTGCTATGATGACTGTGTAGTTCTTTATATGTTTTTTATTCATTACACTGAACCCTTATACCAATCACCCTAGTGGAAATAATCACTAATCACATGCATATAATGTTTATAAATAGTTAATAAAAGTTATTAGCTTTTATTAGATTTTAATAACAGTTTATAAAGTACGAATTTGAGACTCTAGTGATAGTTTGAAACTTTTAGTAATGTTTATAAACTTTTATTAGGTTTTATTAAATTTTGGTATTTCGAAAATATTGTGGAAACGAAAAAACAAAACTAATATACTGCCTTTTCCTATATTTATCTGTTTTTATCTGTTTCTAGGTGAAATATTTTTTTGTTGGCGAAAGACCGAAAAGCGCTTAACCTTTAGAGGGCCGGAAAACGCCTAGAGGCGTAAACATTCAGATTCAGATTCAGATTCAGATTCAGTGACCCAAAAAACATAAAGTGTATATGCTCTGGTTCGTGGGTTTTGACTTTTATTTTTTTGTGTGTTATAATGTATTTGTGTAGTTTTCAAATGTAAAGAATAAAGAAACTCAGATATCGCCGGTTGATACGCCCTTTGTAATATTTTTCAAGTAATATTGATATAGAATGACTAGATAAAACCTAAATACAGCTGAAAATGAAATAAATTGTGTATTTTAACGATACCGGACCGGAATCTAAGCGTAAGGGGTCTGACTCACCAACATCGCAACTTAATTTGGCTCTAAATCAGGGACCTTAGACCACATTCCTATAGAAAAATGCGATTTTAAAATTTTTCAAAACTCCGGCCCTCTAAAGGTTAATAAAAGATTACTATTAAAAAATATTCAATAAAATTATAAATACTTATTTACTGTGTATAATCATTTTCAAAGTTATTAGTAGTTATATTAGCTTTACACATTTCTTATGCTTTTGAAAAAATCTAAAAACTACCCTATTGAAAATAAATACGTAATTTTGTTACGTAACAAAAGTACGTACCAAAAGTACGTATTGTTACGTGTTAAATTCAAACATTTTGTTACGTGTACATATATTGGTGCGTATTTATGGCACCTAATTTTGGTACTTACTTTTGGCACGTATTTCTGTACGTAACTTTTCTAATTTTATTTTGTTTAACATTGCTTTCACATTGATTCTTATAAGTATCAGTTTGAGACATAAAAAAATAAGAAAAGTTACGTACAAAAATACGTATCAAAAGCACTAACATGTACGTAACAAAATGTTCGAATTTAAGAAGTAACAATACGTACTTTTGTTATGTAACAAAATTACGTATTTATTTTCAATAGGGTAAGAAAAGCTAATATACGTTATAAATTCTTACTAACTATCACTCCCAAATCCGCATATTATAAATTGATTTTAAAACTTATTAGCTTTTATTAACTCTTTCTGGACAAATGAATTTCAGCTTGGGCATATAGGCCCTTTTTCGTCTGCAAAACGAGCATGCAGGATTTGTTCGCTGTCAAGCCAATAGTGAATGAGACACGTCCTGCTATATAGTAACGCTGGTGCTTCCTAATGGAAATTAGGGTAAAAAAGATTAATTTGTAATATCTAATAAAAGTCTTTATTAAAAAAAAATTTTAGTTTTTTTAATAAATTTTTGTTAATGTCCTTTGCATTAAAATAATCAATCAAATTATCGATAGAAATCGCGATCCAAATGTGTGGCGTTTCCAAAACTCTGGTTTTAAACTTGTTTCTCCTTTTAGTTTTATCAAAATGATGATTTTTATGAAACAGCGTTATTTTAAACTTCATGCTTTCAAAACGCGTTGATTCTTCGATTGCGCTGAAAAAAAACTCCAGTCGGTTTAGTATTGGTAGAATCAAACAAAGATATGAGATGAATATACACATACAGTAGACACACACGCACACAAATCAATAGACATTTTTTAAAATTTATATTTCGATTTCCCGTGTGTCAAAACATCGATAAACAATAAATTTAGAAAAATTTTCTTTACTATCACAATGCTGCCTCTACAAGGAAGCAAAAGTTAAACTCAGGGTTTTGTAAACTTCAGATATTCGGATCGCAATTTCTGTCAAAAATTTGATTATTTATAAATGCAAGAACAACAACAATGGATTTAAAAAATATTAAAAATTTAGACTTTCTTTTTTAAAAAGTCAAAATTAATAAAGTTATTCAATTTCTTTTATAAAATAAGTCAAAGATTCTGATAGAGCAAAAATATGCATTCAGGCTAACGGGTTTATGTACTTAAGAAAACAGCATGCAATTGTATGAAAAAGTTGAAAAAATTTTTAATTAAATCAAAAATTAAAAATACATCATGACATTTAATTTTCTAGTGTCTACTGTTCAAGAAAGAAATGTATTCAAATATAAGCGTGTAGAAATATAGTTATATACATATTTCTAAATATATGTTAATCTTTTAGTGTTAGTCATTAAAAAATATACAGGAGTGGTTATGGCTGCAAGTATCAACTGTTAACTTGTTGGAGCTAGTTCGTTGGAACATCAAGAGATTATACTGACTTTTTTCAGTCTTTTATATGCATCGTGGACTTTGATGGAGATAAAGGCAATTACGTAGTTTTTAAGTTTTATTTTTCTTATTGGTATTACATATTGTATGGCCGGATCTATGTACAGGCATTATCATATGCTGCTATAGAATTTACATATGTAAATAATTCTGGTTATGAATTAAATTAATTTTTTTCTGCTACTGTTTTTTTTATTTAATTATTTTCTGTTGCTTTTTCTTAACTATTTTAATACAATAATAATCTTGAATCTTTAATTCATATTTCAGAGTATACAATATACCTTGTGTATTAATATTTTAGGAGGTGAATAAGAATTTCTCACAAATGCGCAGCCACATACTTCCTGAAATAATAATCACAAAAAAATTAATTTAATTCATAAGTTAAAATTTAATATTTGTATATTTCACGGTATGTATTTTTAACTTATTAAACTTATCTGACATCTGATTTTATGCTAGCCTTTATCTCCATTAAAGTCCACTGTGCATATAAAAGATTGAAAAATGTCAGTATAATCTCTTGGTGTTCCGCAACCTGGTTCTGACAAGTTGACAGTTATTATTTGCAGCCCTAACCTCTACTGTAGATTTTTTAATGACTGACACTAGAAGGTAAACATATATTTACAAATATGTATACATAACTATTTCACTACACACTTATATTTTGAATACATTTCTTTCTTGAACAGTAGACGCTAGAAATTAAATATCATGTAGTATTTTTAATTTTTGGATTAATTAAAATTTGTTTCAAATTTATTTTCATACAATTGCATGTTGTTTTTTAAGTTCATTAATTAAATAATAAAGTTTGATCTTTAATTTATATTTTAAAGATTACACTAATCTGTTTTGCTCCCTCCATTAGGAAGTTTGAGCATCGCTAGCAACTTTAGCAGGACAGCTATTGAGGCTCGACAAAATGGGCCTATGGGATCAATATTAGGACTCGTTACATCATCGAAAGGAATGTTTAGAAGGTACTGTCAATCGTATTAAAATTGATGACCCAAAGGTGTGTCCTATTAAAAAAACCTAATAAAAACTCATTAAAATTTCTATAAGATTATGTAAAATTTAATGTTTGTATCTGCATCCGGAATTTCTTGTTAAGACTTGTAGAAATTGCTTTTTTATAAAGATTTATAAGTTATATCTAGGAAAATTTTATCAGTTTATATTATTTTGAATGAGACTAATTTCATTTAAAAAAATAAATTTAATTTAATTTAAAGTTTATAAGATTGTAAGAGGAATTTAAACTTTATAAGATTGTAAGAGGTACGCCAAATTGACAGAATATATTCTATTAATTTGGAATTCCTCTTACAATCTTATAAACTTTGAATTAAATGAAATTTATTTTTTTTAATGAAAGTAGTCCCGTTCAAAACAATAGAAACTGTTAAAAATTTTACTAGATATAACTTATAAATCTTTATAAAAAAAGCAATATCTATAAATTTTAACTAGAAATTCCAGGTTCAGATGCACATATTAAATTTTATACAATCTTATAGAAATTTTAATGACTTTTTATTAGGTCTTTTCAGGTGATACTTTCCTTATTAAAATGATTCATTTAGCAGTCGAAACAGATATTTTTGACAAGCAGATTTGTTGAAAACTTCTATATATTAAATGGGTATATATTTTTCGACTTTCTTTAGAGATTTGTAACATTTATTTTTAAGTGTCTAATTGCATGTTTTTATAAGCTATTATTGTTTTAACTATCCACTACACCATATTTCAATATATGTACATTTACTATATTTACTATATCATAAGAAAATAATTTAAAAATGTAAACTAACGTTATTTTTTTAATTGTGAGAAAAACATATTAGATAAATATTTTAGTATTATCTGACATTTTGTGCATTTTGCTTAAAAAATTTGTTTAAAAAATGTTTTGTAACATTCTTTATAATTTTTGCAAATTTAAAAATCAGTAAAGTAATAAGGTGTTATTTAAATGAAGAAAATATAAAAAGTGTGACAAAAATATTAAAAAGTTTAAGTATTTAAAAGCATTCACTGAAAAATAAGTCTGGCAGCTACAATACATAAAAGTTCAAAATGTATGCCCAATCAAAACAAAATGTACAAACTACTTATAACTGAACTAAGTTCAGAGAACACCCAAAACATTTTTCAGTGTAGAAGTACTCTGTTTTATTCTTCACATCAATATCATAATTCTTATATAACATGTATATTAATGAATTATATATACAAATATTTAAATATAAATACAATGTAAATGAAGTATAGACTTACATTTAAATTTTCAATCAAAGCATTTGATAAATTATCCGAAGCATCGGTACGATTTTCAATATAAGATATTGTAGAATTCTGTAACAACAAACATTATATGTTATTAAATATGTTTTTTTATTATTAATCATAGAAAATAATCAAATAGCAATGAAAAATTTTAACATTTTAAGTTGAATTGAAATAAAAAATTTAAAGCAATTAGAAATGCATTATAGATGTTTTATCATTTTGTTAAAAATACTGAAAATGGTTTATTTGACCTCTTCAGAATGTGACGAATATTCATTATTCTCTTCCACTGCCTGTAACCTTAAATCATTATCTTGGTCTAAAGCATTAATTTCTTGAGAATGTGAAGATAACAAACTTATGTGATTCCTATCCTGGTCTTCCGTATCCTCAGATGAACTTTCACTTGTAATATTTGATGATGAACTTGTATCTGAATTGGAAGGTAGTTTGCGCATCAGCTCCTATAAAAGTAATAGTGCATATTGTTTATACAGACACGTAAATAAAATAATGCTTCAACAAAGAGTTTTTTGTTGGTAAAATTATTAGAAAATTGCCTACAATGCAAATCTCAATTAAAATGAAAAATTGCAAAATTAGATTAAATTTACATTTTTCACTTACATTACGTATAATGTAGTGAACCATACAAAAATTATATACATAGATATGCAGGAAAAAAGTAAAAGTAAACACAAGTAAGTATTGTTTTATACAACAAGAGCATGTTTCTACCTGCCATCGAGCATCTTCAATACTGTCTTCTGAAGTTTCACTGGATTCTTCGCGATTTCTTCTCGTTCTAGTCCTTCTTGGAATTTGGATATCAAAGTTATCAAGGTATTTTTTATATCTCATTTTTTCACAGCTGCAGATTTCAAAAATGTATTTTCAATTTTAAAGTTAATGACAGTTAGAATTATTCAGTAGTTTTCACGTATTTAAATTTAATGACAATCATTAGGGTGCTGTTACATACAGACATACAGCTACGGGCGTTTGGTCGGAGTTCATTTAATCCAACAGTTGAAAATGAGATATGGAATTATTTTCCGGATACCTCTCTTTCACTCTTATAAGTTTAAATGGGTCCCAAATCGAGAAAGGAATGCGGAATAAGCGAGGATTATTTATTTGAAAGAAGATGTTAAAGTACACGGAAAAAAAGGTAGTATTGACTATTTCGATATTCAGTCCTACCTTTCTACGGAATTAATCAAAACATGCCTTATAGTACTAGTTAAATATACTGTGATCTAATCCTAATTAATACTTATCTGCGCGCGAAAACACGTGCGATTTACGTTAGTTTTCGCACTTCCGCTTATTCTTTGCAAACATGTGCTTCGGTTAAATTTATTCTTCTAATTGATATTGAAATAGTTTGGTGAATAAACTTATAAAGAACGGAGAAAGATAGGTTTCATATTTGAATCATAAAAATGTTAATTAAATAAATTTTATATTTCCTATCAATTAAATTTTACACAAATTTGACAGGTAAGATGGAGAAAAAGTATGCTGCCGTTAAATTTTTTGATTACAATGATGAAGGTGGCAAGGTCAAATATCATGTGGTTCCAATTAGCTCAGTGGTAAATTTGGATTTAAATAACTGGAATCATTTAGCACATTTTGTTTGGAGAACAACTAGCGATGGAACTCGGACACAAATTCCTGCTCAAATATTGAATATTGCAGGTATACGTATAAATATTAATAATTTCTTATACTAATGTATAGGCAGTGTACAATTTTCTTTTGAGATTATTTATTTGTGTTTTTGATTTATAGAAAACAAAGAAGAGCTGCATCAAATGAGGAAAAGGTACAAATTTAGAAAAATGCGATACAGTGCTGCTGTTGAAGAAATAGAGGGCCGGCAAAAAGATCCAAGTAAAAGTGACGGAACTGTACCAGAAAATGCAGAAGTTGAAAGTGGGCAGAACGACAATAATGAAAATAAAAGAACCATAAAGTCGGGAAAGGACAACGTCAAAGTAAAAAGTAAAGATATTACTATTCCTAAAAAACAAAATGCATCAAAAGTTTTTCAGGTAATGTATTTTCTACATAAATTAGTATTACAAAACACTATTACGTTATAATTAAACAAGGCATATTATTTTTCATGTAGCCGCTGTCTGAAATTTACACTGAAATTATAAATGAGAAGTTAAATTGTTTAAAAGAGAGTTTACCTGTTCAAACGCAACAGAATCAGTCTTTAAACGAGAACATTTCGGAATTGGTTCATTTAAAAGCTCAAAATGAACTTTTACAAAAAGAATTACAAGAAATGATTAGATTAAACAAGCACTTAAATGCGAAAAGAAAATTATTCCCCGCAGATTACTTTCAAATTAATTAATAATAGATTGTTTTAAATGCTTATTTCATTTTACATTTACTAATTATTACATTGATTTGTTTACAGCTTCAACATCTGCTTCAATGCTTGAAACTGAGAGCATTGCTGATGAAATGTTGGATGATCAAATATCTGCAAATTTGACTACGTCTTGTACTACTGAGGTAGATAATTCAAATTGTAGAAAATCTTCAACTCCAGTCAATTCGTCCCTTTATCCAAAAAAGAAATTTGAAACATCAAAGAGAAAGGAAACTCAAGATGTGCTTAATCCAGGTTAATTTAGAAACATTATTTTTAATTATAAGTTAACAATTGGAAAATAAAAAATTTATATTTTTAATTAGTAGTCGAAAATGTTTAATGTTAATTAAAATTTTTTACAGATTTAATGTCTACACCGAAGTCCGAACTAAGAAGTATTGTTAATGACACATTAACGAAGAACCGTACTTTAAAGTTCACTTCATTACTCAATAAGTCACCGATCAAGTTTTGTAATACTGAAACAGATTATCAAATAGCTGCTTCTTCGAATTTTGTAGTAGATCGGACATAACTTTTATATAAAGTAATCAGTGTCTCTGGATGGGAATCCCACCATGTGCCGCAAAGGTATCTTATAATATTAAGAGTCTGATTACATTTATTTACTATCATGTCAATATGAGCGTTAAATGTCATTCTGTAATCGTAGACAATTCCCAAAAAACGAGCTGTATTTGAAGATTTTATAGTACAGTTGTTGACTGTAATTTGTGTATTTCCTGGTGGAATATTTTTGTTATTAAAATGTATAAGGACCGTTTTCTTTGGAGATAAATCTAAGCCGAGTTGTGAAAGATTATCACTAATTATTGCTATTGAACATTCTACTGCATTTATACACTCCTGAAGTGGAGAGATTTTGGAAAAAACAGCTGTATCATCGGCGAACTGAGATATAAAAACGTTTTTTGGAATGTTGTCGGCGATGTTGGACACATATATAAGATAAAGGAGCGGACTTAAAACTCCACCCTGGGGAAATCCCTTACTTAGTTTAATTTTTTCGTATCCTTTGATGTGGGTGTGAGCCCATCTTTCGTACATTAAAAAATTAATAAATTTGATTGTTTCCGTCGGACAGCTTATATCGGCTAATTTTTGTAAGAGTAAATCATTTAAAACATTATTAAACGCCCCGGATACGTCTAAAAAGGCGGCTAAAACATCATTTTTTTTCTTAAACGCTTCATCTATTTGCCATGTTAAATTAGATAAATTGTCAATGCAAGATCTGCCTCTTCTAAAGCCTGATTGAACATTATGAATAATTTTATTTTTTTCCACCCACCATTCAATTCTATGTTTTAACATTCTTTCAAATACCTTCAAAAGACAAGAAGTAAGAGATATGGGCCTGACACTCTCACCGTCCCGCTTATCAATAAAATGAACAATTGAGTCTTTCCAAGCTTCCGGAAAATCGCTTTGTTCATACTGTTACGTGTGGATACACGTCACGGATGTATTAAAATAAGTAAACAGTTTGTTCGTCGAAAATGCTGACCATTCAGGTCATTAAACGGGGCCACGCGACTTCGCAACTTGAGCATTGGTGCAACCTGAAGCGCAAGGATCAGCTAAGCGCCCCTCCGATTACACTTGTATATAGGTCACTAAACTTATATAAAAGAAGACCGTAATAAACAAACAAGAGAACGAAAAAGTGAGAAGTGAAGAGAGAAGACAGAAGTGACATTTTACGAGTGGATTCAACGCGAAGACACGGAGACACGATATCGCCAGGATCGTTCTCCCTACAGCCTTAACGACAAAACGCAAGCCAACCAAAGCACTAACACCTGGAGAACCTGGAGAACAACAGAACAACAGAACAACAACTCATCCACCTCTTTACACTTGTACTCGCTGAGTTTTGGATTCAACGAGCAGCGGTAACCACGAAAAACGATACAGACGTTACCGTTCAAACGTAACAATACATTTCGTTAAAAATGTCAACAAGTAAAAGTTTTAGTTTTGGTGACAGATTTTTTAATAAATGGTAGTCCAAGCCATCTAGCCCTGGAGAGGAAAGAAAGAAAGAAAAAGAGGAGTGGGGGGGGGGCCCCTCCCTCGCCCCCACCTATGAGATTCTACCAGGCACCTGCCCGCTCGTAGTTTCTATTCTCTTTTGATTAATTCAATGGTCAAAAGGAAAAGAAGCCCGAGTAATTCTCTCCTGGAAGGTAGAAAAGAGAATTTATGTTCCTAGTGGAGGTGTTGCGTGTAATACCCATTACAGGCATGTTTACACGAATCTTGCTTATTTCTGAGCCTAGCGGGATTGATTTAATCGAGAAGTTTAAGGTAGACATGTGGTAAAAACAATCTCTTTTCCGAAGAAAAGAGAAGGAAAAACCCACATTTTGAAAGTCGCGCATTTAAAAACTAATTAGAGTAGGGTAAGATGAAGGAAGTGTAGAGGAAAATAGGTAAAGACCACAGGCGGTAGTCAAGCATGTTGGGCAGTGCAGGCTTGTAGCTTCCACGACTGCCGATGTTGTAGATGTTGCTGATGTCTGAAGAGATAAAGATAAACTGTTAAATTTTATGGTGGCATGTATTAATTCACGTCTAGGAATTCTAAGAAGTTCTTTGGTCGTCGGTGTTTGTCTCGTGCGTCGTAACTGTAGTCCCCTAAGTTTTTTATAAGGTCGTATTCGGACGTTTTGGTTCTATCATAAAAGTTTTTCCCGGCTTCTACTATGTAGTCTTTTAACCATTTAATTTCAAGTTCTTTATGTATTAAAGCATTAGTTGTAAACCGCGGCGCGTTTGTTATCGCTCTGAGTGTTTTATTTTGAATTATCTGGAGTTTATTAATATTAGTTTTACACGTTCCGCCCCATACCGTGGATGCATATGTTAATATCGGTCTAATAAAAGTTTTAAATATTATTTTTCCATTTTTAATACCTAACGCGGAGTGGTTTTTTATTAGCGGTCTTAGTTTCGCGAGTGCTCCTATTGCTTTATTTCGTGTATTAGTTGTGTGCGCGCAAAAGTTTAGAGTTCTGTCTAGCGTTACCCCGAGATATTTAACTTTATTTTGCCATGGGATTGGCGTATTATTTATTTGCGGCGGGTCTAGATCTTTTAATTGATTTAATTTTTTAGAGAATAATATTGCCTCCGACTTTGACGCGTTTATTTTAACTCTCCACTTGGTGCACCATTCGTTTATGTTATTTAGAGTTTCATTTAAGTTTCTTATTATGATTTGATTACTTTTTGACATCCCGTAAATTATCGTATCATCCGCGTATATTCCTATTTTGAAGTTATGTTGTTTCGGGCCGGGTATGTCGTTTATATATATACTGAATAAAATTGGTCCTAATAAGCTTCCTTGAGGTACGCCCGCTTTAATTGAAAGTTCATCCGAGTTATTTTCGTCTACAATTACTTTAAAATATCGATTGTTTAAATATGAGGTTAGTAAATGAATTAACTTTTTAGAGACTCCGGCTTCTATTAGTTTCCGAATTAATCCGTTGATCCAGACACTGTCAAAAGCTTTTTCGACGTCAAGTAACACAGCACCTGTGTTGTATTTCCAATTAAAGTTTCTGGTAATAAATTCTGTCAGTCGTAAAATTTGTTGTTGAGTTGAATGTCCGTCTCTAAATCCAAATTGTTCGTCTCGTATTAGATTTTTATCTTTAATGTCTTGTTTGAGTCTATTGATGATTACTGATTCTAATGATTTACTTAACGTATTTAATAAGCTAATTGGTCTGTAGCTTGTCGGCAGTGTCAGATCTTTTCCGGGTTTAGCAAACACGAGGATTAGCGCTTTTTTCCATTCCGATGGAAAGTAATTTAATTTAAAACTGGCGTTAAACACGTCCGCTAGAAGCTTTAGCATTTTACTTGGTAAATGTTTAAGAGCGAAGTTAGAAATTTTATCTGGTCCCGGAGCTTTATTATTTTTAGTTTTTGCGAAGTACTTTTTAAGTTCGAACCCGGTTACCTTTTCAACCTTGTCGGTACAAGGTTGACTTAAATATTCTGTAACTAATATATCTGTTTCGTTTATGAATTTATCATCCCATGGGCAGCTATGCGGGGTAAATGTTTTCGCGAAATTTTCAGCAAGGCGGTTAGCTTTATCAACCGGCGCGAAGAATTTAATTTCATTATTGTCATCTTTTAACGGCGGAATATTTGTTTTCTCGCGAGTTAGTAATTTGGTCATTCTCCATAAGGAGTTATCTTTTATGTTTAATTTACGAATTGATTTATTCCACGATTCACTCCGAAAGTCTTGAATTTTATTTGAAATAATTTTACGTGATTGATTAATTGCATGTTTTAGTGTGGGATTTGGTTTTCTATTATATCTACGTCTCATTAGGTTTCGGTCTTTGATAAGTCCCAGTATTTCATTTGGTAATGGTTCTCTGTAATTTTTGTTATCGTTTGTCGGTGTCGAATGTTCTATTGCCTTTGATATTACGTCTGTCACGGTAGCAATTACTGTGTCAATTTCGTCAGTCGTGTCCATTTGATATTTGTCTTTCGTATTTTCTATTATAAAGGTTTGATAAGCGTTCCAGTCTGTTTTGAGAAAGTTATATTTCGGTTTCGGAGTTATGAAATTTATGTCTAGGTCTATAGTTATTTCAATTGGATAATGATCTGAGTCGAGCTCGTGGATCGTTGTTACGTTTGTGAAAAATTTAATGTTTTTAGTTATCGCGAAGTCTATTATATCTGGTTTGAGTCGTTTATTTGTTGGATAGTGCGTAAAGTCCGTTGGTGCATGTATGTCAAGGTCACGTTTTATGCAGTATTTGCTCAATTTTGAGCCAATTGAATTTATGCATCTGCTGCCCCACCTGGTGTGTTTTGCATTAAAGACTCCCGCACTTATAACCGATGGGCATAGTTTAAACAGTTTATCATAATCCGATTTATTAAATTTTTTACTTGGAGAGTTATATGTTGAAATAATTGCGATTTCACTGCCGCGTGATTTGATTTTAATGGCTGTAGCTTCTAGCGTTTCGAGATTTACATCAACTTCATGGTGCACCAAGTTAGATTTGACAATTACCGCGGTGCCTCGAATATTGTCGTTTTTATGTTTATACGTTTTATATCCATGAAAGTTAAATTTAGACGTATCTTTAATCAGTGTTTCGGAGATTAATAATATATCAATGTCGCGAACGTTAATAAAATTCTCTATATCCGCTTTTTTCGTATACAGTGATCCGCACGCGTTCCAGGCACATAATTTTAACTTATTATTTCGTTTGTCCATAACCGTTTGAATTTGCTAATTTTAACGATAATTTTAACAATTTTCCTACCATCTTTGCTACTAGCCCGTACGCTTGTTTTAAATCAATTTCTCCTGTGCTTATGTTTGCTCCTAGCTCGCATGCATCTTGCAGCATTTGCGTCATTTCGTGTATGCCAACGTCTGCTTGTTTGTCTACGTGGGTGGTTTCTCGTTGCGTCTTTGTATTTGTCTTTTTTGTGTTCCATGCACCCTGTTTCGTCGGTTTTGGTGTTTTTGAAAGTATATCTGTCCATGCTTGTTTGGTAGTTGTATTGTCTTGTGTTGTCTTCGTGCGTTTTTCCCTAGGGTTTTGTTGAGTGTTGTTAAGTGCAGGGAAGTTTGTAAGGTCAATGGATAGCGTTCGTTCGTATGCCTGTGTCGTCCTAATATTTGCTGCTATAACTTTTTTCGCGTAGTTAACTTTTTCGGTTTTATACTCTGAGCATCCTTTATACATAGCGAGGTGATTTCCTCCGCAGTTTACGCATTTTTTGATTAAATTTTCTTTAGTTTTAGTGCACGTTTTTGACTCGTGATTTTCTCCGCATTTAAAGCATCGTGATGCCGCGTGGCAGTGTTTAGCGGTGTGAGTAAACCGTTGGCATTTAAAGCATTGTTTAACTCCTTTGGGTGGGCTATAGTTTTCAAGTTTAATTCTAATGAACGCTATCGCTTCTATTGTTTTGAGTTTTTCTTTATCACTGTCGTTAATGGTTATCAGGTATAAAGGAAGAAGGCTTTTGTCTTTTCTACTTCGCATTTGAGCTACTTCTGCCTTAATATCATTTTCTAGCAGTTCTGATTTTATTACATCTGTAGTAATGGAGAGTGGCAATCCTCTTAAAACAAATCTGATATTTTTGTTTACGTTTGTTTCATCGCGAAATAGATAATACTGGAAGCCTTTTTCCTCCAGTTTGTGCAGTATGTATCTGTAATCGTCTAGGTTAGCAGCGCGTACTGACATTACGTCTTTTTTAAGTTTATACACGATCGGAGGATATTTGAGTTTATTTCCTATCTTATCGGTTTCGCGAAATGCCTCTCTTAAGTTTAAGTATTTATGCGCGCTGTCCGGAGCTTCATTGACGATGACATTAATAGGGGCGATTTTAGCGCTGTCACTCATTTTTTTTAGGGTCGGTTGAATTGCTCAAAACGCTAAACTTATTAGCTGTAGAGATAGTAAAATTACTTATCTTAACGTCGTTACGTAGCTTTGGGGGCGGTTCCATTGGCTCCTGGTTGTCCTGGCCTCTGCTTCTTTTGTAGCTTACTTGTTGGAAGTCCATGTCTTCTGTGAATGTTTTCAAGCTTTCCTTGTTGGTGGTCTTGCTGACGCTCGATTTACCCGAGTAGGTGCTGAATGTTCCTTGGGTATAGCCCGGTCGCAGGGCTTCCTCTACCTGCACTACTATCTCCCATGCTCGGTCTTCCGCCTTCCTCAGTTCTTTTCCAGTTATTCGCAATGAAAATTGCAAAGTTTTGGAATGATCGTTGATACGCTGGGGTCACTGTTAAATTACACTGTTAAAAAAATCGCCCTGGAGAGGAGTTTCCATTGCTTGAATTTAAGGCATTGTTAAATTCTACGAATGAAAAGTGTTGACTCAGAAGTTCATTCCCTTGACAAGCGGGAATGTTATTATATTTGGTACTAACCCAAGGAGGTGAGATTTTATCTAGACACTGTATACATTTTTCTGTAAATTTAGTATTATCCATTAAATTTTCTTGTTTAATTTTTACCCAGCTATTTTTTAAAATTTTACATTTATTCCAAACATAGGTTTGGTTAATTTTAAAATTAATAGTTTCGGCAAACTTTTGAAAGTGTTCCTTTTTTTTCTTTTTAAATATTTTTTTGGCAAGTGCACAATTTTTTTTATACTCTATTAAATCTATAAGATTGTTTGAAAATTGCCATTTTTTGAATGAGGATTTCCTGAGGCGTTTAATTTTAATGCAATCATGATCCCACCAGGGTACAGGATTTCTAATTTGTTGTTTATTTACAATATTTTTATTTTTTTTTCTTGGAGTACTGTTTATAATCGCACGTGTTATTATATCGATAAAAAAATCATATTTTTCAGACGGAGCTAACCTTACGAACTTTTCGGTGAAAAAATCATAATATTTATTATCGAGATCAAAATTAAATTTTTCCCAATTTGTTTTATACGAAGATAATTTATAAGTTTGCTTATGGTATAAATTTTTTTGTGTGTTTATTTCTAATTGAATTGGGAAGTGATCTGAACCAAAAGATTCGTCTAGAATTTCATAATAAATTTTATCGGCTATGCTCATTGTTGAAAAAATAAGATCGATATTAGATTTTTCATTACTTCTTATATCTAGGTGAGAAAGAGTGTTGAAATTATGTAAAAATAGATTATTTTTAATTGCGCTGTTGAGTAGTCTTTCTCCATTGCGGTCGGTGAACTTGCAGTTCCAACTCTTATTGTGGGAGTTAAAATCTCCCACAAAAAGGGTGTTGTCGCTTGTAGATGATAATTCGGTGATTTGATTCCATTCCGCTTGACTAAGTGTTGAGCCTGGGACTTTATAGACGGCTACAATATCGAGAACTGGTACGACGTTATTAATAGAAATTCCGGCAAATTCAACGTCAGCTGCTTGTATATTAGAGAGTGTTATGTTTGTAAATTTAAGAGTCTTACGTACTAGAAATAAGATTCCTCCTCCTCGCTTATTGTCTCTGTCTTTTCGGAACGTATTAAACCCACTAATGGAAAACTTTTCTGTAGGCGATAGCCAAGATTCAACACATACCAGTACGTCAATTTCTTGTAGAATAATTGGAAGTTCATTTTTTCGTTGTTTTGCGCTGCGTATGTTCCAAAAGAGAATTTTAATCGTCATTTTACTTGTGTAAATAAAAAAGTTTTTGTTAGAATCAATTATGAAAAAATATGCTTTTTCTAGTTTTTTTTTATTTTTTTCAAAGTTTTTAATTCGTTTAGTATTCCTCCACTTCACTGGTCACTTCACTGTTAGAGTCACTAAAAGACGTATCGTGTGGTATTTGATTTAATTGTTTTTTAATTTTAGTGATTCTGGATTTTAAGTGCCGATTGTTAATGAGACTGTAAATTTCCGTGAGTGAGTCTGAGAGTTGCGAGGGATGTTTTGTATATTTGGAAGAAATATTTTTAATATCAGACGTTCCATAGGTTTCATAAATAAAGTTTGCTGTAGATTCGAAGTCCATTTCTATCGTTTTGAAATTGGTGTTTATATAATCTTTTACTGGATCTAGTAAAGAAATGATTTCCGTAAGTGTTTTTGATTTTTTTTCTTCAGCTTTAAGCTTTTTAGTAGGACTTTTATCTAAAATGGGCGTTTCTGTAAAAACTGTGGATTCTTTTAAACTGTTTGAAGAAGAGCTTGGAGGATGTATTCTTTTATTTGGTGGAGGCATGATCTTACTGTCGTTGATATTGTCTGTAGTATTACTTTTTTGTTTGAGAACAGGCGTTAATTCAGGAAATTCGTTTATAGATAGATTTTCTTGTTGCCCCACTTGCGTCAAAGGGGTGGATGTAACATTATGGCAATGCTTTTGGGTGTGACCCTCTTCTTTACAGAGAAAACAGGTAAGCTTATCAGTCGAAAAATAAATCCAACAGGGCATGTCGTCGTATTCAACTTTAAGCGCTTCTGGAATTTTTGACACGTCCTCTTTTTGTATATACATTTGTCTTCGGAAGCTCATTAGATGAGCAAACCCTGGAGTTACAACTGATGATGCTTTAATTTTAGTTATTTTTGATGTCGGAGTTATGCCACGTTTTGCCAATTCTTTTTCTATAATATTAGCAGGAATGAGCGGTTGAACATTTGAAAGAAGAATCCTTTTAGATTTTGTATACAATGGACGAATTTCCAGTTGATTAGATTTAATTGAAATAGTCTTGACATTATGGACTAGATTTTCTGCGAGTTCTTTGGTGCTTAAATATAAACAAACTCGTTTTTGCGATATTCTGGAGACATATCTGATATTTATGGGTTGTATTAATTTTGCGATTTCTATACAATAATCTTCTATAGTTAAACCGTCTATAGAGTCAAGAACAATTGCTTGCTCTTTTGTCGGACAATCTTCTTGCTGTACAATTTTCGAATAGGTTGCAGTAGGCTGCAACTGAGAGTTACTTTGAAAATTTGACATCTTTAGTGAAAAATGCCGTAGGATATCTCTGAGGACAGAGAAACCCACGGCACTATCGAAATAAACTTGTACACCGAACCAGGCACTTGAGACACAGATTGAGTATAAATATGTTCACACACGTAAACACGCACATAGACGTAAATCACAACAAATGTAGCGATTACGGAGCGCAAACAATGCGTGTTATCTGTACGAAGGTTCGCACAAGACTGAATTCATAATTTATTTATTGCAATTCTATTCATTATTGAAGTATTAATAATACTAAATTATTAATTGCTTTTTCTTTATACCTCGGTCGAAAGTACGTACTTCCTGCTTTGATTTCGAAGCAGAAAGTTAAACATTTGTGCATCGATGCATATCTTTTGTTTTGACACATAACCATATTCTTTAGATTTATCAGTGTTTCTGTGTCAGTCGATATTTATAAGACAAAAAAAAATTAATCAAAAAATGAACGAAACGGTTTCATCTGATGAATTCACAGATGAAGAAGATAAATCCGTAGAAGAAGAGGAAATTTTTAGAAATTTCGATACAGAGGCGCAATTAATAATTCAAACGGATACGTTGCCAAAGAAATCTGCAGATAGGTACGTTCTAGTCTACGAAACGTACAAAAAGTGGCAAATGGAACATAAAAATTGTTTGTCAAGTTCGGATGAAAGTAATTTAGTTGTGTATTTTAAAGAACTAAGTAAAAAGTTGAAACCGTCTACTTTATGGAGCATATGGTCGATGCTGAAGAAAACTTTAAATACTCGAGAGAATATTGACATTAGTAAATTTCAAAATTTGAAAAGCCTCGTGAAAAAGAATTCGAAAGGATACAAAGCTAAAAAGTCTTTAGTATTGAAATGGAATGAAATAATTGATTTTATGACAAATGCTCCAGACTTTACATACTTGGCTACAAAGGTTATTATCTACATTCACTTTCATTAATTATTCTCTTAATTTATATTCTTATTTTTATAATAATTGTAGGTCATTCTTGCATTTGGCATTTGTGGTGCCCTCAGATGTGATGAACTCACTAATCTTAAGGTACAAGATATTGAAAATCTTGGTAACAAGTATCTAGTTTCAATTACCGAAACGAAAAATGACAAACCTCGTCAATTTATAATTGGAGAAATTTTTTATAAAACAATTAAGAACTACATCTCTTTGAGACCAACTGAACCATTTACCGACAGATTTTTCATCCAATATCAGAAAGGAAAATGTCATCACCAAGTCATCGGTAGGAATAAAATAGGCGAAATACCTCAAACTATAGCTTCGTATTTGAACTTACCAAATCCAAAAATGTACACGGGTCATTGTTTCCGAAGAACTGGAGCAACTCTTTTATCCGACTCGGGCGCAAGTGTTACCATGCTCAAGCAGCTAGGAGGGTGGAAGTCAACTAGTATAGCACAAGGTAGCTTATTACTTTCTTTGTTTATTTAAAACTAAAGCTAATTATTTGCAAATAATTTAAATAAATTTCTTTTTATTAAATAACTTGATAATAAGTAGATTATTTATTTATAGGGTATGTAGAAAACTCAATGAAAAATCGAGACAAAATTTTTGAAAGTATAACCCATGCTGCTTTATTTGATTCACAATCCAATCCAAGACCATCGACAAGTAAAAATTGTTCCACTAAAATAGTTGTTGCAAGTGAAACAGATAAAACTACAGATGCGTGTGTTGTATCGTGGGATGATTTTTCTGAAGAGTTTAATGTAAATGACGAGGAACTAACTGCAAACGAAAAATTAAATCAATTGGAAGCACCCGAGCCATTGACGCCTTCTTTTTCAACGGCAAAAAATACAAGAATACTTGTTCCGTCCAATAAGCAAACAGTACTAGTTAAGCATTTTACATCAAAACAACCAGTCAAACTGACTTACAAAGGAGCAGAGAATGAACCAGCGCCAAAAAAAGCTAAAAGTACAGATAGCAATCAGAATTTAAATGAACAATCACCTAACAACGATGCAGAAAAAAAGAATGATGTTAACTTTGCAGGTAGCAAAAATTCATTTATAAAATATGAAAACTGTGTGTTTAATGGCAACATAATTAATCATTGTTATTGTTCCTGTGTAAATAATAAAAAAGAATAATAAAAGAAATATAGTTAATAAGAATAAAATAAAGAAAATTCAAATTAAACTAAAAAAAGTGTGTTCTATAAGTATTGCAAACAGTGTAGTTATTTATGTTGCTTTTTATGAATTTTGATGCCTGCATTTTTGATGCAGGCATCAGAACTCATAAAAAATCTCTAAACAACAATAAATCTGAGAGAAGAGAAAACTCTAAAATTCTTCAAGTATCCGTTAGAGACACTAAAGTGGTAAGCAAAAATTAAACATGAACACGCAATATTACATCAAAGCTATTGTTAATATGCTATTAACTTGAATGCAATAGCATTATTTTCTATACAAATTAATAAATAAACGTACTTTCGACCGGCTATAAAGAAAAATAGTATACGCATAACGGGCAGAAGGTTGTTAGCCGTGAACTGCGCGACAAATGCCCTCGGCTTCGCCTCGGGCATTTGTCTCGCAGTGCACGAATATCAAACTTTCTGCCCTACATGCGTAATATACTATTTTGATATTCATTCAAGATTCTTTTAATAAAATAAAGTTTTAAAATACAATTACTAAAATTTAATTTTTACAATTAATAGTATATTACACATCTAGGGAGGTAAAGTATTGGTGAGCCTATAGTACACGTAAATTGCCCCCCGAGCCGAAGGCGAGGGTGGCAAACGTGTGCTATTGGGTCGCCATTTTACCTCCCGTGGTGTGTATACTATTTTTTTCAACAACGAGGCCGAAATTGCAACTTCGCGATTCGGGCGCCGGGAGCGAAAGTGACAGTTTCGGCCCGTTGTTGAAAAAAAAAATTTTTTACAAATTTTTATTATTCTTGCAGATGTATCATCCTCTTCAAAGTCAGCTGTAGAAAAAACGGTTCATGAGGATAGCGTACCAAGTACGTCTCAATTTAGAATGGATAAGGATTTTCATGAGTCAAGTGATAGAAAAAATAAACATGTTTTTGTACTGGTTGGCTCTCAAATACTTTTGTAGAATTATATTTTAAAATTAACTTATATTAATAGATATAAATTATAAATTATATAATACAAAAGTAAAACAAAAATCTTCATAAATTTACAATTTTAATTAATTTTCTTTTTGCAGTGTTAGCAATGACTTTAGAGTTAGATAAAGAAAACACGATTAATGAAGAATTAGTTGATTCTCCGCCAAAAAATGTATTAGCAAATAATGAAGATTTGGACAGGAAAGAACGAATTAAAATAAAAAAGTCATCGAAGAAGAGCAAGAAAAGCAAAAAAAAGAAATTTCAAAAATTTTGTAAATCTAGGCAAAGTGACAGTGAATCGGACGATGAAAAATTCAGCAAACTTGAAACTCGTCCACGTTTTCAAAAGTGGTATATGAAATTGATGGGGCACAAGTCAGTATAATTTCTTACTATATTTATTTTTTACTTCCGTTATAATGAAGTAAACATAATTTTTAAAAATTTTTTTTCTAGATAAAAATGATTCATCTGTGCTACGGAATCTCCATTACATACCGAGCATGGGATATTGTAAAAAGATCGACGAACCCTAGCAAGTATATTCGCAACACATCCACAGCAATTTGGACTAACAATATTTTAATGACCAAAGCATTGGAACCCGAAACGTGTAAAGACAATCGTCTTCCGAATATTACCAGACAGCCGTTCACTCCAGTTAAATTGAAATGTTTGAATAGTAAGTTTATTTTCTATTAATGTATTCATTTTTTCTAAATTTTATTACAATACTCTTTTAATTAATAAAAAATGATTATTATCAAATTTGAGGACATGACGGACTCAGAAAATGGATATTTTAAAATATTTTTTATAAACAAAAGATAGAATTTTGGTAAAAATCGTGCACGTCAGATACTCAGGCATGTTTCAAACAATGCCCTCAAATTTTTTAAATTTTTAAATCGATAATTCAATCAGTTGAAAGGTGTATTAATTCCTGTAATTTGGGTCCGACATCCTCTTAACAACCTCGAGTGATGAATTTTCCGTATGTCTTGTGAAATCTATATTACTTATTTCAATTATTATATGATAAATTAATAGTATAAAATTAATGAAACCTACAAAATGTTAATATATTTTATGAAGTATGTTTATGAAATATTTATAAAATGGTAGTTACTTTTTCCTTGATAATAATTTAAGAAGTAAATTGTACACAATCCTCTGATAATCACGTAATTGTAACGATATATTTTCTTTTGTTTTCCAGAACTTTATAACACCTACCTAGATGATAAATTAAAAAGTAACAAGCAAAGACTAACAGAAAGAAGCAATTTCAGAAAATACTTAAGTATTTACATCAACCAATTAATTGCACGTGAAGCCAAAATTTTGCAAAGTATGTATAATATATATATATATATATGTTTTCAAATATCAGTGTATCCACTGTTACACGCGCTCGTAATACTGATATTATTACGTATAATTAGTAATTAGTAATATGTAAATAGTAATGCATATATAATTTATAAAATAATTTTCACATATATTAAATATTTAAAGGAAAGGCAATAAAGAAACAACAAAAAACAGATAAATCAAATGCATTGGACTCAAACAACTCTAGTGAATCAAGTGGAACAGATGATTCAAGCAATGATAGTGATTCAAGCGAATCCAGCGACTGAAATAATTTTAAGACTGTTACCAAAACTATTATTATTATTAAAATATTTATCATAAATATTTAAACAGAAACTAATGTTGGTTTATAAGATAAGTTTTTTTAGTAATGATTATAAATATTAAATTTTTATTTATGTATAGATTACGCTATTGACGTTTTAATAAGGGAGGTTCTCTTAGTGGTTTTCATATTTTGAAGATTTGACACATAACTCATAACATTATTAATTTTTATCTAAATATTGTTGTTGCCTAACGAATAATTTATAGTCTACTATGTTTTAAAGAACAAGACAAATTAAAAAAATTGGTTCGATATTAAAACGTCATAATAGCTAATAAGTGTCATGTTTAAACCGCATGATTTAATCAAAAAAAAAAGAGTTTATTTTTTTACAAAATTTGATTATAAATAAATTAAATGTTATACTACACATGTTAAATAAAAATGCATTTAACAGTTCGCAAAATACACCTTCATCTTCCTGCACTTTCAGATCCTCTTAGAGTCTTTGTATCAGTATATTATGTATTTAGGCACTTAGAGAGTAAAATAGGAGTTTATGCCCGGAATTAAAGTTGCTGCTCGAGCTTTAATGCACATCAGTAATTCATCCAAAGGAATAATTGCTTTTTACTCCCCGAGTGAAATTTAAATTTTTTAAAAGGCCACTTTATTAGACAATTTATTAATAAAATTTTTTTAAATTTCTATATTTTGCAAATTTTTGAATTTTGCAAAAATTTTGGTATATATGTAATTTAATAGAATATGTTTTTGTTTTGCATTTGTAAGAAAAGCCTAAAATAAGGGATGAAGAATAAAAATTAGTCTACGGTAAATAAGATGGGTCTACGCGGGGAGTAAAGTAAGTCCACGAGGACTACACATCCGTTAGCAAGTTTTATAATAGTCAATCAATGTTTGAATATTGGGAGTCACTTTTCAAATGATAATACCCCCAAGATAAGCTCAAAAATCAATGTTTTAAAGCGTTTCAGACATATTTTCGATTTTTAGAACTTTTTCACGGAAGATCTCACGCGAGTTCTCTCGATCGAAAATATAATGTCTGAATCGCTTTAAAACCTTGATTTGTTAGCTTATCTGCGGGGTGTTATCGTTTAAAAAGTGACTCCCCATACTCATAGATTGACTTCCTATTATTTGGGAAGTTTTAGCAGCGTTCTAATTAAAAAATCAGATGAGATAAAAAATCTCACGTGAGATCTTGTATTAGTGGATATAGTACATTACGATACAAGTGCGCAAAATAGCTGATTCCCACACGAGTCGGATTTGCCGCTCGAGCGAAGCGAGGGTGGCAAAAAGACGAGTGTGGGAGTCACCTATTTTGCGCACGTGTATCGTATACTATTTTTCCTAACGAATTGCGCAAAGATTTCATTTTGTGCTGACATTTGAGCGAACGAGATAGTACATTGCTGCAATAGTGGGTAAAATAAAATTTTCCTGCAACAGTACTCACAATTATAAGAGAAAAAATTATTTCACCCCGAACCGATGTTTGCGCCCGAGCAAAGCGAGGGTGAAAAGGTGGTACGGGGTTGAAATCACTTTGTCTCTGATAATTTTGAGCACTATTGCAGGAAAAGTGTTTGAATCTTCGACGATTGGCTGGCTTACCTTAGGTGGTAAGTCAGCTATGTTAATGATTAAATTATTCGTAACATTTAATTTATTAATTAGCACATGCAAAAAGTAGGAGAAACGTAAGAATATTAAATATGAATTTAGGAATTATTTTAAATTAAAAGACAATACATTTTTTTGTTGGGAAAAAGCCTAAGATGGCATAAAAAACCCAAAGTTTATTATTTAAAAGTATAAAATTGATCTTTACACAAAGAAAAATGAAATACGCGTAACTTCACACACGCACTAAAAACCGCCTTTCATTACAAACACATGCACTCGATTGATAATAAGGTCGTAATGACCGAATGATAGATTAACACTCGTCGATCTCCGAAGGTGTTAACGAAACGATAATGCCGGAATGGCTGATTTATTAGACCGAAAGGCCTTCGATTTTATTTGATGCCACAAGGGCCGATTTTCGTTAGACTGCCGCAAAAGCCGATTAATGAAATTGCCATAAAGGCCGATTTATGAATTTGCCGTAAAGGCCGATTTTTGAATTTGCCGTAAAGGCCGATTTTACGCACTTGCCAAACGATGTAGCTTCCTCGATAGCCGACACTCAACTGACTCGCTCTTTCGCATGCTTCCCGGTCCTACCTGTCCGCGCGCCAACCACCACCATCGCAATTACTGCCCTCTTTACGTCGCGCGCATTTACATCATTTCAAGATTGTTCTAAAATACTTGTGTAAGTTTCAAGTTTGTGACAACGGAACAAAAAGTTTATTTTGCGCACTAGTACGGGAATGTACTATTCTGCGCACTCAAATGCGTGCGCAAAATCGAATTTTGCGCACGGAGTTAAGAAAATATAATTTCTAAATAATAAGAAATTACATTATTTTTAAAAAGTACTTAAATAAATTGCGAAACAAATTTACGTAATTTTATTACGTAAAATATTACGTAATTTGGTTACGTAATCAGATCAGAAAGCGCCTTATTGTACTTATTCCGAAGCTAAATATAATAATCTTAGCTAACTCAGATATCATTTTTACTTCAATGTCAGCTCGCCAGTTTCTTACATACAATATATATATTATACATTACATGTCTTTTTGGCGCGATAATTTACGTGACAAATCATGATGATTTTATTACGTGATAAATTATGTAAAAAAATTACCTGTTTATTTTCAATAGGGATAGGAGGAGTAAAAATTTTACATAAGAGGATCTGGTCTCTAGCTTATGCAGATGATATAGTAATCATGGCACTTAACAGAGAGGCACTGATAGAAATGTTAGGGACTATGAAAAAGTTTTTTAAAGATAAAGAGTTAATTTTATGTACGGAAAAAACAAAAGTTTTAGTTTTTAATAAGGATGGAAAAAGTAAAAAAGAGAAATGGAAATGGAACAAGGAAGAATTGGAAGAGGTAAAGACATTTAAGTATTTAAGATTCACTTTTAACAGTCAAGGAGATTATAAGGACCATTTAAAGGAACTAAAAAAAAAGGAATAGCTGCTGCAGAAAGTGTCTGGGGTTTAGGTGAAAGGATATTTAAAAATGACTTTAAAAGAAGACAAATGATTTTCAAAAGTTTGGTTAAAAGTGTAATGACATATGGAGCGGAAATTTGGGGGTGGAAAGAAAGAGAAGAACTGGAAAAAATTCAGATGGACTACTACAGATGGATTTTACGCCTTGATTTCTGCACTCCAAGATATATAATAAGCAAAGAAACCGAAACTCTCAAAATGATGATCGATTTAAGTAAAAGAGCAGTCAAGATGGAAGAAAAAATCAGTAAAATGGACATGAATAGATATATGAAAATATGTTGGGTAGAAAAACAAAATTTAGGAAAAGCTAAAAGAGACAGGTATAGCATAGAAAGAAAAATGTTTTACAATAACTTAGGTCTAAGCTTAGTCGAGGTAGAAAATCTAAAAAACATAGCGGTTCAGGGTTAGTAGAGGAAGTTGTAAAAAGAGGGGTAGATATAGAAATGCAATTAAGAATGAATAAAATAGACAGGGCTAGGTATAATGTTAGGTACAAATATATTATAGGTAGTGAGTTACCGTGGTATTTACAAAAATGTAGGAAAGGGTTAGATATTGATGTAGTTGCGAGAATAAGATGCGGTAATATAGAAGAGGCAAATAAATATTGGATAGATGAGGATAAAAAAATTTGTAAATTATGTAAGAAAGACAAAAGTACGCTTACGCACCTGCTGGAAGAATGTGAGGTAACAAAAAAATGGACTGTAAACCTCCCCGGAGATAGTTTTAATAGATCCGATCTGTTAATAACAGCAGTAGGTATGAGAAGTCTCGCAAAGTTAGGTAGGTTGATAGAAAAAGAATTGCAAAAGAAAGAGAAACCAACATAGATAGAGAAAATACATAGGAACGAACGGTTCATAGTCAATAAATTAGGTATAATAAATAGAGAAAGAAATAGTATAGGGGCAGAGCCGGCAAATTTTTGTATGGATGGATGTATGAGACATGCGATTAATATAAGTAGATTATTGTAAGGTCAATCTAAAATAGTAAAATATAATATAAATAAAGAGACAGGATAGATAAAAGACTAAGAAGTAACGATATGTGATTTAATAAAATAAACATATAACTCAATTGCAAGTACAAATAAATATAACATGTGTAAAAAGCGGTTAGGCTGTGAAGCATACGTCGTGCATTATTAAAATTGTTAATTACTCATTCATATGTATTATATAAATTATATTATGTAATGTGAAAGATAATAAGTGTGTATAGGTATGAGTGACAAAATTGTAAACCGGAAGTCCATTTCTGGGCCAACTAGGCTGAAATAAAGCTTTAATAAAAAAATAAATAAAAAGTATATATTTTAAATAAATTTAATATTGTAATTGAATGAAATTAACTATTCGAAGAGACTACATCCTTAAACGAGAACTGCGTTGAGGATATAAAAGCTTTAATTCATTTCTCTATTACAACATTTACTGAGCAAAATGCAAGTTGATCGCTAAAATGAGGATTTGCCCAGTATTGAAAAATATAAAATAGACGCTAGTTACCTCGTTAAGACCGATTAAAATCATTCTGTACTAAAAATCTAATTGTTAATTAAAATACTAATAAAATAAGAAACTTACTACATTAAATAATTTTAATACATTTATTTTGAAAATTTGGATGAATCTATATATATATAATTTTCAATTATACGTTATAACTTAATGTTTTAACCGTTTGAGATATTTGGAAGCACAATTAAAATTCGAACTCTTAATTTTAGTTTCATCCTTTTAATTTAATATAAATTGTAACAATCACTTACCTATTTGCACATTCGTCAGCTAATAGATATTTTATTTCATCCATTTATCGATGTACAGATTATGATGCAAGGTAAATGAATCACCAATATTACGATTGATATTAAGTATATTTATTACATAGAAGCATTTTTTACATTATGAAGTATTTTAGGCATGTCTGGTAATATTAAATGTCCTCGTTTTGCAAACGAAAAGAAAAAGCAGCGTGTACCTTTGAATAACGCAATGAGGAAAAAAACATGTTTTATATTTATCATTTGTTTGTGTAATAAATTAAATTACAAATTCAAACGCCAATCAATTTACAGGAGCGATAGTAATAAAAAACCTCTTTTTCCTTATCTTTTACATTTTTGTGCTTCGATAGACAATATTTGACAAACAAAAAAGAAAGAATTTGCAAGAATGTTATTAAATGAATGAAGTAGATTTTTATTTTCTTTCATCGCATAAATAAGTTATTTAGTGATAAAGGCAACTTATTTTTTTTCTTACATCGATGAATTAAGTGTTCGAAGAACCAACTTTAACAAAGTGCTTTCAGCACCCAACACGTAATAGCTCTGAAAGAGAATTTAACATAATTATTTTCATGTTTATTTATTTATGTAATATATATATATAAATACAATAAATTTTTCGTTGAATTAAAAAAACGAATCAATATATTTTACATGAATTTAACTGTTAAAATAGTATGTTTTATTATAACCAAATTTATGGAAAACTAATATTTCGAATACAAGGTAAAGACCAAAATAAACTTGCTGTATTATAAATAATATATTGACAAAATTAAAAATGATACATTTTTTCAAAACTACACGGAGATAAAGGAAACAGTAAAAATTTACTATAAGTTTTAAAAAACTGAAACAGATATATAGTAAAAATTACTGAATCTGTTACACACATTCCTATAAAACAATAATTGTAATTTATGACATTTTGAAAAATCGATGGAGATACAAAATTTAACATAGTAATGTTTACTGGAATTGTATCTATTTTTTGGAATTCGATATTATGGAAATAAACGTTGATATTTTGTACAATCGAAGACACAAAATTTGAACAATCAAGAGTATTATTACAGATTGGATATAAGACAGTTCATAAAAACAGTATCAAGCAATTTTGCAATTGCAATAAAGTTTGATGAATCCATGTCATAATTATGCGTAATTCTCTTTCTTGAATAGTGATGCAATTTACAAAGTGAATATACCCATGAATCAATGGACCCCATACTTAAATCGTTAAAAAACGGAATATAATAATATATTTCTCATAGATCGCCATACTCAATTACCAAGCGGTAAAAACACGTTCTAAGCTCGATTTTTACCAGTTAGAAAATTCAATTGAACAAACAAAGAGTACACATTTGTTTGAATTTCACTATTCTCTTTGACACTCGATGTACTCTAAAATGACGGTTCAATAAGAATTTTCTAACCAACACGACACCCAAACGACTTAACAAATTGTAAATTTCCCCGAATCTCATTTTAAAAATGCCTCCTGTTTAACTTAATCGTTTACTCTACATCTTTCTCGTCTCGTCATTTCTTCCTTTACACACTGCCTATGTATATACGATATAATAAAAACATATACATTCATATATGCGTGTACTTTATTTATATAGCCGTAAACTTTGTTTTCTCGCAAATACACCCGGTTTACAATCTATTAGACTGAAAGAGAAATAAAACAAATAACGAATAAATCAGTGACGTTTGTTTTACAAGTGGTTAATACAATTCAATTTGAGGATTGCGAGAACAAAAAAATTAATATACTGGCGTTATTAATCAACACTGATTATTTTAGATGTAGCCGTACATATCGATTATAACAAATGGAATTTATAATACAATTTCAATCTCGATTGCTCTCGTATTTTATTCTTACCTTGAGGAAATATTTTTTTTCTCATCATCACACCCATTCACACACAATCTCTCGGTTTAATAGTCTCTCTGAACAAAGTGTTGATAAAAACAGTAAAATCGCT
Source organism: Theocolax elegans (assembly GCA_026168455.1). NCBI lineage: Eukaryota > Metazoa > Arthropoda > Insecta > Hymenoptera > Cerocephalidae > Theocolax > Theocolax elegans. Next base: position 37,878,622 of record CM047431.1, on the reverse strand, counting down.
TGACTAGTGAGCGGACGCCCCGAAAATAAAGAGAAAAAAAAAATAACCATGTTCAAATGAAAGATGCATTTACCGGTTACAACGATCCTATATGTATATAATTTTTCACGAACGATTTATCGAACAAAAAGAAAAACCAACGAAAGACTGATAGATAAAAATTTCAAAGGACTTATTGAAAGGAACGTGTATATCTTAATTTCTTTTTTAATTTTTAAACAAATTCCGTATATATATCATCAGTGCAAACGAACCTCAAATTTTCATCCGTTATACCGTCTGATAAGCGCACCAGAAGAAACAAAACATAAGGTGTATATATATATATAAACCGTCCAAACGATCCACTAAAAAGATTAGTCTCGATTATCAGGTTAGCGTTTTCTCTCGTTTATGACCTAAAAGGTCGAAACTCTAAGTTCGCCGTGTATTAACCATCGTTAATAATAATTATTAATCATTATATCATATATGTCATCATCATCATCATTATTATTATTAATTATTAATTAACATTATATATTATTTTACACTTCCGCACGCAGAGAGATAGATAGAGAAAGAGAGAAAGAAAGAGAGAGAGAGAGAGAGAGGAGAGATCGGTATACAATCTTGATACGTTTGCTACGGAGGCGAAAAAAAAAATAAAATAAAATAATAATAAAACAAATGATCTCGCGGCACTCTCTTTTATTATAGTCCTATATATGTTCATTTAGCGGATACCGTATATCTTATATTCTCATCTTTATTTACACGCACACAGTTTTCCTTATTTTTCATCGATTTCGCAACGGCGAAACGATGATGCGATGATGGTTTGCGGGCTTAACTTGGCTTATTTTCGTCATCCATGTAATGGTAGTCTGGGACCAAGCGGCGTCACGATTCGTCGCGTTTGCATCCCTGTCTTCTTTTATCGACTTGATAGCGATTTTCCAGGTTTTTTTTCTCTCGGCAACTGTCTTAAGATAGAAGGTCTGAAATAAATAGATATTTAGAGTTACAGTTATTATGATACTCAAATTGTAGGGATCTACTTTAAGGGGATGCCGTATTACCGACATATTTGATTTTTCAAATTAAATCTTCAGTTTATCTTTTATTCCAATTGTGCGTGCATAGATACATTCTACATGATTTGCAGATTGTGTGTCAACTCGCAGAATTTTAAAATTCGACATATTCATTTAATTAAAAGAAAAATAGTTTGTAAAAACTGTAATGTCGATAAGCGGATACAATTTTTAGTACATTACAATTTTTCATTTTAATAAGGAAATGTATCGAATTATAAGATTCTGCAAGTTGACGCACAATCTGTTAATCATGCAGAATGTACCTATGATCGCAAAATCGGGATAAACGAAAATCTCAACATTTAATTTGAACAATCAATTCGGCAATTTATACTGTGTGGCATCCCCTTAAACTACGTGAAACTAAAAATTTGGAAAAAAAAAATCGTACGCGATGCTTCATGATGTACTGTGATTACAAATAATTAATTGTAAATTAATAAATCGTAAGATATAGGTATTAAAATTAGGTTTTCAATAAAAATTATTGAAAAAATATGGTAGATTATTACATCGAGAAATTTTTTGAGAAATAAATAAATAAAGCAAACTTATTGTGAACTAAAAAATAAATAGCATTACCAATTTTTATGTATCCTCTATCTTAAGCGACTACATTTGTAATCTATATTTTATCAATAAAATTATATTTTTAAGTAGTCTATCGGTACAAAAAGAGATTATATCAAATTAATTCAGAACATACGCAGTATTTCTTAATTTTTTAAATTAAATGTATCGATACTAACTTTTATCCAAACATTTTAGTCTTTTTATTTGCAGTATAGCTATTTTCATCAATAATTTATGGCACTCATCAAATTTTCGAAAAATGCTAGAGAAAAAGTGAGCGTTTTTTAATGCAACATACGTATATAAAGTTTGATACATGATATAAAAAAAATTTCTTTAAAAATTCTTATAAAATAATATAAAAATTCCTATAAAATAAAAATAAAAAAAATTTTATTTTATATAATGATCCAAACTTTGTGTAGACGTATTCTAAATTAAAAACACTCACTTTTTCTCTCTAGCTTTTGTTTTAAATTAAAAAATTACGGAGATATTTTAGATCGAAAAAAATGGTCAATTTTTTACGAATTTATTTATAACTAAGAAAAATCGTGGGTATAGATAAACCCAACGGCATTCGAAAAAGAGATAAAGTACCTTTATTTCCACAGGTTTACATTAAAAAAAATTTTCTTTGAAACTGGCGTGTCATTAACTATTAGTAAAAATAAAAAATGTTTCTTGTTTTCAAGTTCTTATAAAAAATTAAAAAATATATATTTTATAATAAAACCAACTTTAAAGGGCTTACTAATACCTTTTGTAAGTAAAATTTTATTTTATCTCTATAAGAATTCCATCATTTTTGTATAATGTTTGTAATTTCATCTGATTTAATAAATAATAATTATAATAAGTAATTGAAAAAGCTATGTCGCAAATAAATTAATTAACTTTTGATCGTTCGTTGTAAAAAATGAAGAAATATTGGCAATAATTGTACAACGTTAGTTAATTACTGATATAAATAGTCTAAATTTTAATCGAGGCTGGACTCCAGCTGAACATCTACACTTTACAAATAATAAAATTTTCTTTAGTCAGTATGAAAATCAAGTGACTTCCTTGGAAGAGCAAGGTCTACAGGTATATAAATGAGAGATTAATAAAAGATAAAATAAGAATGTCCACCTTGCACTTGGTTGTCCTGCTGTTTATTATTGGTAAAGGCATCCTGGAACGGATTGGCGTTAGCTGTATTGGGAATACCAAAACTGGGTGTGAACGGTATAGCCGACGGATTCAAATTCGAGTTGAGACTGTCCTCGTTCGCCAATCCAACAACTCCAGTCGGTTGCATCAACAGTATGGGGCCGCTATTGTTCAAGGTGTCGAACTCGGATAAGTCCAAAAGGTTGTTGGTCACGTTGTTCTGTTTGCTACAATAACCAGTAGAAACAGGAAGAAAAAACGGTAACAGACAAGCCCAATACACACGACTATAAACGGCACTACTTTACATATGCCTTTCCTTTATCAGGTTCTTTTCTTTTTTATTCACTTTGAAAACACTACTAAGTATATATATATATGGCGTGTAAAAGCGGCGAATGATGAGTTATATGAATGATGCATTCAACTGAATTTTTGTCGACAATTTAACACCTTAGCACTATTTAATTTGATTTTTCTCTGTTTTTTTTTCTACACTTACCAACGTTCTGTGTGCTACATCAACGACATTGGTGAAACAGAGAAATACAAAAATTTAATAATCAAAACAAATAAATAAGTATTAATAAACAATATTACAATAAACGTACCATTCGGTATACTGTTGGAAACAATAAAGCGACAAATAAATTTTACAAGCCGAGTATACACGTTATACAAATATTGTAAAATGTCGACAAAAATACATAAAAGAAATAGTCAGAAGTTAAAAATGTATGGATGTAGAGAATAATGTATTCCAACCCGAAAATTACCAAACAACGTAACGTCTAGGTAATACACACACTTTCAGTATTCTAAACAAATTTTTCATTGCTATGAAATATTTTCCATAATAAATAAGATGCACTAGTCTATACCAAATGTTAAATAAATGTATTATCATTTTAAAATTATCTAACTCTACGTGTAATAAATGTATAAAAACAATATACATGGCTATTTAATTGATTTTACTTTGATTAATAATAACTGTTTGTATATCTATTCAAAATTTTTATGTATCAGCCTGAAGCAGTAAGCTGTAAAATTCTTTCGATTAAAATAATAAATGGATAAACTTGACTACAGTAATAGTCCAACAAATTCTTCTAATTCTAACGCTAAAATATTATTGTTTTTTGTAGAAAAAAGAAATGGTAGAAACAAAAATATCTACTTTGAGTAGCATATTTGCAAGCTCATAAGTTTTACGTCATAGAGACAAAAATAATTATGCGATAAACTCTAAAATTTTGAAACTAACCCTAGTAGAATTTTGAGCATAATTTAAACGGTTTTTAAGCCAGAAAGTGACGAATTAGTATAAAATGTTCAAAATATGACCCTAATATTATCAAATTACAAATTTTGTCTAACCTTAAAATGTTCAATTTCTACTAGGGTAATCTACTAAGGAATCCGGGAAACGGATCTTATCCTAACTTCGGTATATCTTTTGTAATGTAGAAATATTTAGAAATCCAAGTTATTACTTGCAAATAGACACTGATCAAAGTTATTCGAAATCTAATAATAATTTCAATAAAAATTACTTCCAACTTAATCGCCTATCTCCAAAACAAATAAAGATAAACAATCGAACCAAAAACCAGAAGAAAGTTGAGTTCAAGAAGATACAATTTATAAAATAAGAAACTTAAATTGCTAAATTTGGAGTAAAGTTATGAAAAAAATAAGAAATTGAAGAAATTTTAACCAAAATTTAATATGAAAATTTTATTGTTTCTTTTAGCCTAAAATTCTTTATTTTCTTATTTTTTTCATAATTTTTTAAATTGTATCTACTTGAACTCAACTTTCTTCTGGTTTTTGGTTCGATTGTTTATCTTTATTTGTTTCGGAGTTATAAGCGATTAAATTGGAAGTAATTTTTATTGAAATTATTATTAGATGTCGAATAACTTTCGTCAAAGTGGCTATTGGCAAGTAATAACTTGGATTTCTTCGTATTTCTACATTACAAAATATATACCAAAGTTAGGATAAGATCCGTTTCCCGGAGGTAATGTACTTCCCTTGTGAGTATAATCCTAAATAGTATTACAACAAGAATACCCGGTAAGCAAATAATCTGTTAGTAATTGTTACAAAACATACTTTCTCTCAGCGACACTATGAATCTCACTATTATTTTATCTAAAAAAAGTCACAAATGATTTACCAGTTGTTGACAGTCTCAAGTTTGTCATTGGTGTACTGTTGAATATTTGATACACAGCAAAAGTAGGCAGTAAGTTGACGAGTGTCAGTGTGAATAAATACATGACATAAAATACACTTTTTGCACAAACAAATAACAAAAGACAAGCAATAATGGATATAATATTACATTGACATTTGGCACATGTATCTGGTTAACACACTGTATATTTTTAACGATAGAAAATGTTTTGATATGCATTTCCAAGTACAATAGTGTATTCTGTTAAAATAATGAAAATGAAATTAAAGAAAATCAAATTGTACTATGTAAATGAATGAGGATGCATGCACATAATGAAACCAAAGGTGCAAGCGATGAATAGAAACAATAAATAAAAAAATAGTACAGATCATAAATTCATGAAATGGATGACCTTTGATTGTTGTTACTTCTGATGTTGTAAATGTAGGAAGAGCAGCTTAGCAGAATCACAAATACATATTAGATTGATTTGTACATTGAGGAAGTGAATATAAAATAATAAGAGCGAGAAATAGAATTATTTTAATAAAAGGATGAATAACAAGAGAAAGAAAATATTTAGATCTTATATTTCTGGTAAGCTCTTGGTGTGTTTCAATAAAATCATGAACAAATCAGTTAGATGACTCATTGCATTTATGCTATTCTTTGATCATTTTACATTATTTACACTGTTTCCTTGATTCATTATTATCTAAGATAGTATGACATTGAAATAATCTTAAACTGTTAAGTTTGACAGTTTCACTTCGAAATAATAGCATTCTCACTTCTTTATTCTGTGCAGTCGATTGAATGACAGGTCATCTTTACATAATAAGGAAAATATGTTCTATGGTCTCTGCATTATTTTCTCACTATTATATTAATTAATAGTTCGTTGAAATTTTATTATTATTGTAAGGAAAAATGACCTGTTATCTTGTATAAAAGTGCTGGAGGTATGCATTCACTAACACAAAGAGACCACAAGCACATCCAAAATGTTCGATTGATAATATATTTCTCTTTTTTTGTCAATATTAACATTAACCTCAAACTAAATAGCGCCACAACAATAATTTCTATACTTATGAGAAGAGAAGGTAAACGCATATATCTTGTTTCGAAAGTATAAACTATAAAATATACAATGATTGCGATTAATGTACATTTGCAATATACAATATTCTCAAGATTGGCTTAATTACGTTTTGATAAGTATTTTAGTGGCAGTTTAATCACAAAAATATTTTATATTTGACCATTCCTTATTATTTTACCAGAAGTGATTATAATTTCTATAGTCAACTGTTCTGGCTACTTTTGCAATGTACAGTATATAAAATGCAATTTGATTCGCATAAATTGTTTTTCTTTTTATTATTTAATCTCGGCTATAAATTTAAATTTGACCACACTCCGCTACAAAGCAAAATTTTAGGAATAACAGGCAGTTTGTAATAAATTTATCAAATTTATGCATATGCTATTTATAAGTTCCACCTTTAAATCCTTCCGCACAAAATTCAAAACCATACTCCCCTTTACAACTTTCGTGCTTCTGACTGAATTGAATAAGAGCATTATTATTTTAACATATTGAATCTTATTTTGTTATTTATCATAGGAATACATTAATTATTATCATTAGTGTTATTGAACATAGTTTTGTAAGAACGTCGTTTGATTTATTTAAATTTTCTTCTTATATGCTTTGTTTCATAGTAGCGTAACAACACACTCTCTCGCACATTTAACATTAAATCACACAATGGACATCATGGCATCAATATCGATAAATAATTAAATTCTTATTCAATGTTTTTTTTAATTAAGAGAATTACACTTGAATTCTTTAATTGATCAATAATTAACTATTATAATAATTTTTGTCTCTCAACATCTAACTCCACTCCACAAATATAATGTGTATTCTCAATGGAATAAATTAACCATCACATATACAGAAACGTTTAAACCTAAAGTTATCTCACAAACTTTATTACTGCGAATATAAAAATCTTGTAACAATAACATTAATAAAAACTGATCGTAGTAACGGTTTTGCGATAAGATATTGTAAAGTTATGTATCGCAGGCACAATGAATAACTGAGAGAGCTACTCATAATTCATACCTAATTATATAGTTTATGTTTGAAAAGGCCATGACGACCCTTGCATCGAATTCGCATTCGTACAAAATTGAATTTTGTTAGTAACCACTTCCAACCTGTTTGTGTATTTACAATTTGAGTGAGATTAAGAAATATTGAATAGTTGAGTGGTATACATAAAAGATAGCTGCAAAAAGTATTAAATTCTCTTAATTACATGTTGACTAGATTTGACAGATAAATAATAAGAACAAAATAATAAGAAATGAAAATTTAATAAATTTATAGAGTGCTTAAAGAAGATAATTATCGAAGACAAATTTTAAAAGTGACAATAAATTTTCGACAAGAATAACTGAACACCTGTATTGCATTATTTACTAAGAAACGTATAACATTACCTTTATTTACAATAATGGTTTAAATAAAAAAATGTGTAATCGTAGAGGATGAATATATAATAATCTCACTCAAAGTGCAATATGTATAAATCCGCAGTTGACTAGTTACTATCGTATACTTACACAGTAGCATTGTCGAGTGCGATAGTTTGGACATCGATGCCGTTACCATGATTGTGATGCCCATTTAATTCCTGTCCATTGTTATCTTGATTATCAAGGATTGGTTTGGTCGACGAGTCGTTAATACCGTTCGCGTGGGTTCCGTTACGTACGACGTTGTCGCTCGGTTCCTCGATATTGTTCGACTCGTGAGCGTTTTGTTCGCTGTTTAACAATTGCTGCGTCGCCTCGGATATCAGACTCGCCGTCATCAGGTCTTGCACCGATTTTTCACCAGGGCCCGGTTTGCTCTCGTCGCTCGGACTCTCCTCTTTCGATTTGTCGCCTTCGTTACCATCGCCCTAAATATTTTTTTTTATCGTTACACGTTTCCTTTTCTCTTTGCAAAGTGTGCAGTTAACTAATAAATAAAAAAATATGTACCTTCGAAGCGTTAGGTTGATTCTTTGCTCGTGTTCGAGACATGATAGCCTCGACGCGTTTGCGTCTCTCGTTTCTATCCTCCTCTTCTTTTTTAAGACGCTCGACCATCTCGAGTCGTTGCCTGCAAACGCAATATACAAATTATACAAACCGGACATAAATAAATAAATAAATAAATGGCGTTGTCGAATTGAAAAATAACAAAAAAAACGCATTTACTTTTCAGCTTCTTCCCTAGCTTTCCTCTCAGCCTCTTCCTTTTCCAACTTTTGACGCGCCTCTTCTTCTCTACGTTTTCGGTCCTCTTCCTCCCGTTTCTTCGCTTCCTCGATCGCTTGCTGGAGTCTCTGCTCTTCGGCTTCTCGCGCCTCCTGAGCCAAGCGAAGCGTTTCTTCTTCGAGGCGACGTTGCTCCTCTTCTTCGGCGCGTAATCTTTCGGCTTCCAGCCGAGCTTCTTCCTCCTGCAATCAAATGTTATTTAATATTTATTCTTACATCTTCGAAATAAAAGTGTATTTTTTTAAAAAAAACAAAGTTATAAGTGTACCAGTCGTTGTCTTTCGAGTTCAGCTTCACGCTCGGCCTGTTCACGCGCCAATCGTCGACGTTCAGCCAATGCTGCCTTTGCTTCCTCTTCCGTCGTGATTCGAATCTTCTGTATCATGGAGGCTGTAAACGATAATAACGAGATTACTTAACTTAAAGAAAATGTCATTTTCAAAAATTATTATCCTTGTTCATTTTTTAATTTTTTAAAATATACTCTAAACCGTAAAATGTAAAAATTCAAGCTATAATCTGCAAGTCGATTATTTCCCACACTTTTCAAAAGTATAAACTAAGAAAATTGCTCTTTTCAAAAGTATACTTAATACTCTTTATTTTTTTTTAAGTATAAATTTGTTGATTTATACATTGTACACTTCAGAGTTTAAGTATTATAGGTTCGATTTTTAAAAAAAATATTTTTTCGTAACAATTTTCTATTTGCTTTGAAGTTCATTAATAAGTTTTTTCAATCATTTTTATTTTTAGTTTGCTTAAAAGACATTTATCCATTTGTTAATGTTTTAAGATTAGGAATATTAATTATTTATAGATTACAACCACCCATTTATTTAATTTATTTAACAACGATTAAAAAGTAATTTCACACCAAATCGTTACCGATGAAAACTGATTTATTATTATAATAATTATATTTATTACTACTTTTATCATTATTTTTATTATTGGTGTTATTTCAATATTGCATGTTGCATAAACAATTTTGTTAAAATGTTTAGTTTCATATAATAAAATAAAGGACTAAGTACATAAGAAAAAATGATATTTTAATAAATTTTTTGTTATTTTGTTAATTTATTAAGATTTATATTAGTATTTTTTTCATAAATCTAAATTCAAAGAAGGTTTAGTAAGGAGATGGTATATCCGGTAGGTTACCGACCGAGCATAAAGATAATTATTATATTTATTTTAAAAAAATACGCCATTTTATGTGAAACTCGAACAGAATCACTAGATAATTAAATAATAATTCTATAAAGTTCCAGGTTAATACAATAAAGACACCCTAAAAAATTTCTGCACCAAAATTTTACGATTATTCCTAATTTTTCGGTGCATAAATTTTATAGGGTCTCTTTGTTATATTGACCTGGAACTTTATAGAATTACTTAGTATTTAATTATCTAGTGCTTTTGTATTTTGGATTTGCATAAAATTGTGTATTTTTTTTAAATAAATGCAATAATTAATCTTTCTTGCTCGATCGGTACCAGTCTACCAAACCTATGTACAAGTACTATTCTACCTCTATAGGATGTTTTAGTCGGATATGTTTATTTATATTTTAGACATAAACAATATATGCATTTCTGGTAAACAAATAAATAAATAAATATTTTTGTAAAAATTTTCCGGTTTTTTAAAGAGATCCCTGTAATTTCATAATATGTAAATTAATATATGAAGATTATCATCTATTCGCAAGAAACAGTTTTCCCTACTTTACCGACCTACACACGGTATAGCATTGAATGTAATTTAAAAAACGCGTTAAAGTATTCAAATTTTAAGAATTGATTCAATGAATTTTTCAAAATGTTATCTTAAATTTGTTGCAAGGATTCTAAACTTTATTTGAACTCTTTCCACTTTGCCAACCTAATAAAAATGTATATTGTATTTGGGCAGGATTAAACAGCAAACAATAATCTATGGTAATATAAAAATTCATTTTGTTCTTTATTTATTAATAATATATTTTACTACTAAATTTTAACCAGATATATTTACCATATTTTGAAGAACCAGACTTAGATTGAAGATTGTAATATATAAATTTCAATTTTGCAGATACATTGAGAATGTTGGTAAATGGTTTTTTATAAAAATTAAATAAAATAAAAAAAAAATAAAAAAACATTAATTATAAACGAAGGACACATTAACTATAAGGAGGAGCTCTGAAGGTTTCATAAATAGATACCCAAATTTAATAAAATTTAATAAAATTTAATAAAATTTAGGCCGGTAATATAGAGAGGGTCCAATTTTAATTTGTAATCTTTACGTTAAGGGGGTGGCTTACCCGGTGGATTACCGACCGAGCCAAAAAAGGTAATTATTCCATTTATTTTCAAAAATATGCACTTTTATGCAAAACCCGAATACATAAGCACTAGATAATTAAATAATATGCCATTCTACAAAGTTTCAAGTCAATACAACAAAGACACCCTAAAAAATTTCTGCACCGAAATGTACGATTATCCGTGATTTTTCGGTGCAGAAATTTTTTAGGGTGTCTTTGTTGTATTGACTTGAAACTTTGTAGAATGACTTATTATTTAATTATCTAGTGCTTCTGTATTCGGATTTTGCATAAAAGTGCGTATTTTTGAAAATAAATGGAATAATTATCTATTTTGCTCAGTCGGTAACCTACCGGGTATGCCACCTCCTTAAAGCCTGTTGTTACCATGAGAGTCGGAGTTACCGACAGAAAGGTTCTATTTAATTTAAAAATTAATCGAAAGACTAAAATTTTTAAAAAATCACGAGAACACTTGTCTTTGCCTTTACGGAACCTAATATCGAAAATTTATGTGATGATAGATTGCATAAACGCGGAGGGCAGTGTTCTCATGATTTTCCTTAAATTTTAGTCTAAGAATTAATTTTTAACTGAACAGTACTTTTCTGCTTGTTATCGACCGAGAAACTAAATGAATTTTTCCCTATTTTATGCGTATACTCAATAAAAGATGCAATATATTATTCAATGATACGCCATTGTGACAATAAATAAAGAACACCTTCAACAAAGTATACACTGAAAAATTATATGTATTTTTGGTAAAAGCATTTTCAGAGGGGCAGTTGATGTATATACGTTTGAAATATTGTAAAGTGATACATTATTAAATTATCCAGTGCCTCTACATTTCATTTATGCATAATATATATATGGGTGGTTCTATGTGACATCGAAGATGAAAAAAATAAATATTGCTATAACTGTGGGAATATGTTTTAGAGGTATCCAGTAGTTCTCTTGAATTTTTTCGGATTTTTTCTGGGCCATTATTTTAAGTTACAGAGAGTCAAAGTTGACATTTTAGCACTTTTTTGCATTATATGCCCATTTTCATAAATTTTTAGCTCCCAGGGGATGCATTTTTCACTAAAAACATAACTATGACTTTTTTTGTAAAATTTTCCGAACTTTTCATTAAAAATACTTTTAAAGATATAAATGTATGCTGTCACACTCTTGTAAGCCATTTAAACCTTAAATAGTGAAAATCAGCAATTCTGCTCCGGACTCTGGTAACCTAATACTGTCTAAAAGATGTCTTTTTATAGTCAGAAACTGCCTAAACATTTCCAGAGTGGGTCTAAATCATTAAGATCACTTATGGTCAAAATATCCGGGAAAAGTGCCCGAAATATTAATAGAAATGTATATTTGTTGCCTTATAACGATGAATCTATTAGCATGATCATTGCAAAAAATTTTTTGTGTACTTACCTTGGAGTGGTAGAAAAGTATCTTCACTTGTTTCGGTATCCATCTAATCCCCTGTAAGCTGCTAAAAATACAAATATTATTATACAAATGTAAAAAATTAATTTTTAAACATTCATAATGCTGAATTTTTAGTTTTACATCCCTTACAAGAATTATAATACTAATCTGAAGGATTACTATAAATATATAAACATCATTATTACAAAAACTGAATATACGTATTTAATACAAAAGATATATAAATAAATCGGACATATAATTATAATATGATAACGTGACAGTGACAAGTTTGTGAAATCTAAACAATGTATTGCTGAATAATAATAATCATAATGTTGATACTTTTATAGTAATCCTTCAGATTAGTATAATAATTCTTGTGAGGGATGTAAAACTAAAAATCCAGCATTATAAATGTTTAAAAAATAATTTTTTATAATTTTATAATAATATTTGTATTTTTAGCAGCTGACAAGGGATTAGATGGATACTGAAACAAGTGGAGATACTTTTCTACCATTCCAAGGTAAGTGCACAAATTTTTTTGCAATGATCATGCTAATAGATTCATCGTTATAAGGCAACAAATATACATTTCTATTAATATTTCGGGCACTTTTCCCGGATATTTTGAGCATAAGTGATCTTAATGATTTAGACCCACTCTGGAAATTTTTAGGCAGTTTTTGACTATAAAAAGGCATCTTTTAGACAGTATTAGGTTACCAGAGTCCGGAGCAGAATTGCTGATTTTCACTATTTAAGGTTTAAATGGCTTACAAGAGTGTGACAGCATACATTTATGTCTTTAAAGGTATTTTTAATGAAAAGTTCGGAAAATTTGACAAAAAAAGTCATACTTATGTTTTTAGTGAAAAATGCATCCCCTGGGAGCTAAAAATTCATGAAAATGGGCATATAATGCAAAAAAGTGCTAAAATGTCAACTTTGACTCTCTGTAACTTAAAATAATGGCCCAGAAAAAATCTGAAATAATTCAGGAGAACTACTGGATACCTCTAAAACATATTCCCACAGTTATAGCATTATTTATTTTTTTCATCTTCGATGTCACAGAGAACCACCCATATATATATATATATGTATATGTATATGATTGAATAACAGTAATAGTTCGTTGAGTCAGCTCTAAAATTGTTTGCTCTCTTTTAATCATGTCCAAATTTTATGAAACTGAAAAAGTGAAAAATGGAAATTCAAATTACCTGTCATATCGCACACTTCCTCCAAATCACCATCAGATTTAATTTCAGACTCAGATGACTTTTTCTCGATGTTGTTATTAGCTGTCGGTAATGGCTGAAGTGGAGGTTCAACGATTTGAGCGAGAGAATTTTCATCTTCATTGGTAGGTTTCGTGGAGTCGGATGGAATAGATTCAATCACGGGAGTATCTTCTTTTGTCGGCTCAATCTGGATCAAATCGGTAACTGCAGTATTGTCCTGAACCACCTGTTGACGTAACATTTTTTATAAACAAATATTCAGTTTATTAAAAATTATGATGTTTGTAAGTTATTATCTAAGTTCATCATGTCGAGTAGTTATTTTCATCCGGTTTCATCATAGGTAAATAGATAATTGGTTGGTAAAGCAGATCTCACCTGTGGCTTCTCGACATCCTTCTTGATTTTGTCGTCCTTATGCTTAACTTCGCTCGGTGGGTGCTCAACCCCTGGACTCTGCAACGGTGTCGCTCGTGGGGTTACCCTGGGTGAAGCTCGCGCGCTCCTCGTCGTCGGTTTTTCCGTCTTCCGCTCGACCGATCCAGACTTACCTGGAGTCGTCGAGCTCGATGGCTTTTTAGGCGTACTGTGGACTTTCGGTAGTGGCGGCTTCGAATCTTTTTTCGCCTCGCTCGTCGCGTCTAAGGATTTATTTAAATTCACTTTTTTTAGATTTTACGCACGTTACTTCTCTAGGTCGATTTGAAAGTAATATGTTTATATGTATTTTTGGGAGATTCGGTAACGTTGAAATATTTTCCGAGTTTTTACTACTTACCGAATCTATTTTTATTTTCTCCCCTAGTAGAAATGTATAAATTTATGAAACATTATTTTTGGTCAATGAGTATGTTACTAATGACCAAAAAATAATTTCACCTATCTTCAAAATGATCAATTTTTACTATAATATTTATTTTTTAATCAAGTGTCGAAAAAAATACTTGTTCGGCAGGAAATAAACAAAAATAATTTTGTTCACCTTGATCATCCAAAAAAATCACGTTACGGACTTCTACAAAGAGAGTAAAACCACGTTTAATTCCCTCAATTACTTTACAAAAATAAATAAAATTTAAAATTATGAAAAACAGTTGTAATTTCGAAAAAATTATGGCGAGTACATTCGAATAATTGTCGAATAAAATGTCTTATAAGAAGCTACCATACTCAATGGTTACCTATTTGAGTAAAAAAAAATTAATTAATATCTTTTTTTATTCGATCGGTAACCATTGCATATGTCAGCTCCTTAAGATGATCAAGATCAACAATTTTACATGCCTCCCACAGTAATAGATATTTATTTCCCTTAAGAATATTGCAGTAACCATCTTCTTCTTTATTTTAATAGTAAACGTCTATATTAGACTCTCTTTAGTCTTTAGTAATTAAAATTCCAACGAAAAAGTATTTTTTTTTTTACAAATTCACTTACACTTATATTATATATATAATAACATTCTGTAAAGCAATGCATTCATAGTATTTATTAGTGCAATCATTTTTTTAGGACGGTGGATTAATATTTTCATAAAAAAGCGTTTTGGCAAAAAAAAACATTAAAAAAAATGTTATATAAATATATATAGAAGCAGAATGCAGTATACGGTAATTTAAAGCCATATTATACAATGATGGTGGATTTTCTAGTACCCAATTAACATTTTTGTTGTGTACACTTGATTTGTATATAAAAAAATACGGATACAAGTTGATATTGTAAATGTATAAGTGAAATGTATTGATTATTAGGACTACTTATTATATATATAGAATTTCGATTTTTTTTAAACAAAATTCAATAAGATTATATATTGAAAACATATATAATTATACTTAATGCAATTTTAAACAATTAAAATTAATATCCGATTAAAGATTTACACAAAATTATCAATACTATTCATTACCCATAAAATAACGTACATTATTTATAATAACACGAAGAATAATTAAAGAAATGCAAGTTTGAACTTACACAAATTATCATAAAAAATACGTATCGATAAAAGTAGTTCTTCGTAAAGATTAATTATTTCTTTTTCTTACAAGCAGCTCGCTTCTCTTCGTAAAATAAATATAAAAATGCATCTTGTTAAAACGTTATCGTGAAAAAGTGAATTTATTGCAGATTAAAATATTTATTATTAAAATTCAACGAATTACCAAATTTTTTGAATATTTAAAAAGAAAAACGGGCTAACAAAAGTTTGCGAAAAGTTGAAAAAAGAAGCCGACGGTCTATTTTACGATGTCATATACCTTTATAGATTAAAGGAGACAGTCGAAATGACGTCAGGGGAAAAAACGTAAAGTTTAAAGCGATCCGTCTCTTTCAATTTAGATATAAAAGCTGTCGTAAAATTCTAAAAGTTTATAGAAATTGAAAAATGTGACGTTTTTCCATAGAATATTTTAAAAATCGATATATCACATTATTTCTTAATTTGTTATAAACACAAGTTACATTCGACAATAAAGTAATTAAAATTTTTTAATCTATGTTGTACAATGTTCTCAATGTTTAAGAAAAGTAATTTATCGCATACGTTAATTTTTTACTGTTATAAAAAAAATCAATGCGCATTTGTAAATATTTTAATTATTCAAACTGTCTTACCATGAGGTACGATAGATATACAACTTCTAAAAATTGAAATATTACGTTTTACCGACCGGGTTGAATATACAACTGCACAATATAAGTAAACTATATAAATATTTATATATAAATTATTTATTTATTTAATTATTTATCCGTTTATTTATTTGCTTATTTACTTATTTCGCAAATTATTTATTTATTTCCATTTGAATAAGCGCTCTGTAGGAAGAGTTTGTTCTTAAGAAATTATAGAAATAGATAAAATGTCTGTAATGCCTATATATCCATCGTACTCTGTCGATAAAACAGCAAAGGGAGGTAATATAGCGATGAAAGGGGGAAAAGCCATGCTCACTGTTGTTGGTGACGGTAACTCCAGTGCCAGCGATAGAGGCGGGCCTCGGACGTCTCGGGGTACCGGTGCGTGGGCGAAGATTGACACTACCGCTGGCCACGCTACTCGTTGCACTCTGCTGGCTCATCGAACTGTGAGGTCGGGAGGGGCTGTTTGGAGTTGCTTCGCCGCTTCGGATACCTACAGTCGGTACACACACCAGCGTCTCACTTTGCTCAACCCTTACTTGCTCTTTTCTTTTTCTCTTCATTTTTTATTCTCGACTCCATAGTTTCTTTTTTTTTTTCTTTCAAACCGCGATTGGTATTTACAGAAAATCACAAGTGTTTAAAAATTAAATACAATATTTAATCATTTCTACTTTGTTCGTTGATTGTAAATATCATATTACATCTCTATTGGATCATTCCTCTTTGTCATGTACATTTTTAACAAGTATTTAAGTTTATTTTTCATTAATACGATTTGATAATAACATTTAAATAGTAGCAGTTATCGACATTACCGTTCTGCAGTTTGTAGTTTGTTTTAAAAGTTTTTGTTCGATTCTTTATTACTTTTATATATTGTGAAACATTTAACGAAATGCGATACTCAAAATGTTACCGACCGAGTAAATTGAAATGAAAAATTTATTTTAATCAAATAAGTATAGTAAATCATGGAAAATCAAAACATTAACCTTTCATTTAAGTATCATTTGATTTTTTCATTTATTTGACTATAACAGTTTTTCATCGTTTAACTTTATAAATCACTCAGTCAGTAACAATTGAAAGTGACAGCCACGCAATAACACCTTAAGGGGAGTCCGTACAAATTACAGATTTCTGCAATTAATTTTTCAAATATAGTTTTTAATTTTCATTTTTTCTACATTTTTTTAGCACGCGCACAACTGTTACAAATCGTAGAATATGCCTCAATTCATACAATTGAACAAATTGAATGATAAATTTGAAAAATCAGTTAATATCGGTAAGTGTGTATTTTAAATGAAGGTGCGACATCCCCATAAAATAGCAACTAGATTATAATAAAAACAAATGTGAAAAATTCGCGAAAATTAAAAAATTGAAATTGTTTTTTTAAACTTTAAATCTATATGACAATCGGTAAATACGTCGGTTTATCGTCCCCTTAAATGGCAAAATTAAAAATATTTCAACTATTCAGAATAAAGTGCGGAAGGAGAATGTCGACAACGGAATGACATACCTGATTGTACATTACACAGTCGGTTAGAAATCAAAAGTCTGACATTAATTATTAACAGTACTTGGACACAAAATAAGAAAGTATTTTTTTAATCAAAGAAAAATTACTCAACATTTAATTTCAATTTCGTTTCAATCATATTTGTATAAATAAAAATAATGATTCGATATTGTTGATTTTCTGTTAACGAAACTTGTCAACTCGGAGTCTAAAATAATTAATCGATGGCTAACTTTGCGCGAAAAAATTGAAACGCGTAAACTCGCCCAAAGTTATAACCAAAGATAATTAGTTACAACAAAATTCGTAAATTAACTTTTTCTCTGTTATAAATTTACAGTTTCCTTTGTAAGCTTAACCTACACACACACATACACACACACACATACTTAGTATTAGGAATTTTATTTCCTTACTGCTTACTAGATTATATATATTGAATATTTCCACTTTAGAAAGTGATGTAAACATTTTTTTATTTTGACAAATCTACTCGTAAGTATCATCGAATGCCCAGTCGATAAGGTAGAAATCGTATTAAATTTATGTTTCTAAAGTAATTGAAAAAATACACACAATTATAAAATTTAAAGCCAACAAATGTGATATAACTGTGCTTACATGTGTATATATATAAATGAAATAAAGCGAAATCTACGGCAGTAAGAAATTAAAATTCCTAAGTGAAAGAAAACACGTGTATTCATCAATGTTGAAATGACAAATAAACATACAAAGCATTGTAAATAAATAGTTGTTTGTGATATAAGAAAAAACATAATATATGCTAGTTCAAGTCCACCACCAATAGCTGAAGCTCCGTTGCTGTACGAATGTTAGAATAAGTAAACAATACAAAAACAAAAAGAAATAATAATCAATCGTGATTCAATCGATAAAGAAAAACCATCAATGATAATCATTTGGGCACACTGAATAAAAAAGTTGTGGAGTGAAATAATGATGTTATTGCACAATAAATACGCTTCGTTTATTGTATTGTTTGGGTGTTAGTTTTTTTAAGAGTAATAAAATAATGCGGCTTACCGAGTGCGTAGAATATAGCGTTTTACCATCACCCTTGAGTTCCAAAAAGCTGGTTTGTAGTGGCTTTTTCTTTTTCTTACTTTATTTTACATGTCGTGGAAACTTTCTGTTCGTCAATTCTTTTTTATTTGTTTACGTATTACGCGTCTTTTGTCAATTATTATCACTCTATCGTTTCGTGATCGTTAAATATATAATGGTAAATATAATTTAAAATTATTTAATATTTAATTCAATGTAAATATCGATATTTTATTAATTATTTAGATATGACGCGTTAACGAACGATTAATAATTATGTTAATCTTTTACTGAATTCAAATACAAGAAATGTCTAAAATCGACGCTCCCGTTCTTTCGAATATCGATCAAAATTAAAATATCACAATTATATCGTATAACGTTCGTAAAGTATTAATGCGACAATTGAAAATACGGGATCAGACGAATAATGCTAAATAATTAAACTAACCGCATAGCCGCGTACGAAAATAGATGTTCATAATAAGGCAAATTGTGACCAGAAATAAAAAAATGGACGATGAATAAGACGTTCAAAGGCCTGATTGTTTATTCAGATGAATCGACAAGATCCTCGAGAGTTAATTGACAAAGACAAAGACTTGCTAACTCGACGATTTCATTGATTCGCAGAAGTTTCCATCTTTTTTTTATATAATACATGCATAGTACGCGTGTGCTTCCAACTCGTTCGCGTTTCTTTTTATGATGACGCCCTTGCCGAAGATAATTAATTATTTTCTCTTGGAACTAATAAGTTAAATAGCACCATTGTCGACAAGAAAATGTGAGAAATTGTATATTTGTCTAGGATGCGATGAAAAGGCGCGTGTGACATTCTTATAAATAGATATATTTTTATTTTAAACGAATAATTATTTGTTGATTAGTATATAGACGAGTATAGATCCGTAATATTTACAAATATTAAACACTTGAAATATTGAAGGCATAATTTTCTTTTCAATTATTTTAATATTAATTCGTAAAATACTAAATATATACAAATAACTACATTAATTAATTAACATAAAGTATTCAAGCAATGTTAAATAATTTATCAAGAGATAATTTGATAGTTTAAAAATTGAAAAATTTGTCACTCCTTAAAATGAAAATTTTGGTCTGAATTTTTGTTTTTCAAATAGTTAAAAATCCATCGTGTTTTCAGATATAGCATTACAGATATCCAATTTCTCAGTGATCATCGCGATCCGTTGTGCACTTGAAAAATGTTGTGCGTTACATTTATTTACGTTACGTTCGAATAATTTTGATTTTCGACGTACGTGGTTAGAAAAATAATGAATTCATTTTTAAAAAAAACTATTGCGGTATTAATAAATATTAATTACAATAAGTATAGTAGTGGTGTTTAAATACAAAAAGTAAATAAAATACCGTCCGTATTTTAGGTTCTCTCTACACGGTGATCTACTTAAGCTATGTATAAATACGCTAAATAATTAAATTTACAAGTATATTATTGAAAATTACTCGAGTGAGAAATATTTTCGTGGTAAGATCATTTTGGAAATTATTTATTTGGAAAATGTTAGGAAAACCGTGGCTTATGAGAGTTTTCCTGAAAAATTATTTCAATTTTAATAAACGAAATTGGTATAAAACGATACAGAAAAATTTACATGAAAAATTAAAATTTCGATCTTTTACTCCAAAGTTTATTATAAATATATTTCAGGTTATGAAATTATAAGTTTGTTTTTCATATTTCATACACTTGACCTAAAATTAAACTGACGCTAAACCTGCATACCTGCCGACATTAACTGGACCAAACTTTACTAAATAAATGATTATTTTATCGAAGTGCCCTTATCCCCCATATTTAATAAAAATTAGCATAGACAACTTAGAAAATTTAAATAATTACAAATTCTCTTTGTAAACTTTGACCCTGTAAAAATCAGTAAGTATTCAGGTTTAACTTTGTCAACCTAAAGAAAACAGAAGTTGTTGAAGAAACTTTAATATCTCAGCTCACAATTATCCTAGAAAACGCTTTGAGTTCTCATTCTTTAGCTTACAGTAAGATCATTGTAACGCTGTTTTATTTATATCATTATTATTTTAATTTTTCTATTTTTAAATTTAATTTTTTATTTTTTTGAAAGGTAAAAATTAACAGTCCAATTTACACGTATTGTAATATTATTAAAATCTATTCCATATTAGAAGGAATTACCACAGAATAAAGTTAGAGAATAAATATCTTTAAATTTAACTTTTTAAACATTTTCTTTTCTCTTTAACAAAATTATTAAAATTTAGGTATAAAAAAAAGGAATTGTTATAAGTTCGTGGTTATGTCGAAAACTATGAGACAACAAAAAAAATTTCAATAATAAATAATAATAAATGTTCCATTTTACATGTAGAAAACGCAGGAATTTGTTGAGAACGTTCAGGGAATATTTTTTAAAATACTTAATCTAATATTCTTATCTTGGAATAAGTTACAATTATATGTTAGCCTTACTAGAAATTAAAAATTTCTGATAATATATTTAAATAAAATATTCCCTAAAAATCGTCAAAAATGTATTTTCTTTAGGTGATTATATAGTTAAAAAGAGTAATTAATAAATCAGGTAATTTGGTATTGAATCAAAAGACTAAGAATAAAAGATCGAAGGTTCGAATCTCGATACATATAATTTTGTTAACCGGTATCCTTAATATTTACAAACATTATAAATACGTCTACCCATTAGAACCATTAAGAACACCGGTAACCGGTAATCTATAGGTAAGAAATTCCAAATAAATAATAAAGTATGGAGAAAGTGAGGAATGCGGGAATATCGATCAAGGAAAGAGTTCGGAATGAAGGATCTTCCGACGCAAAGTACCCGGTATAGTATAAAAGTAAGCTAAAGGAGAAAAAGTAAGTAAGATAAAGGCAATCGTAAGAGATGATGCAAACGTCGAGGGCGAGTCGGAGAAGCACAAGCCCACCTTGGGTATGTAGGGGAGCTTACCTGAGGGGTGTAGGTGGTGCTCGCGAGCCTTACGCCTGAGCCGCTCGGCCCTGGTGGGTCTCGGGGCCGATCCCGGACAGGTGCCCGGGAGCGTGCCCATGCTACGAGAATTATCGGTGCGGTTGAGGGAGGGCTGGTGAGCGGCCCCCCTAGCCAAGTGCGACATGCTGCGGCTCATGCTCGAAGCTGCGAGGCTCGGCGGTGCCTGATGCTCAGGGGTAGCCCGCCTCCGGGGCTGGGCCAGTTGGTCCAGCCTCGACATCGAGTATGTCCTACCTGGGCTCCGCGTAAACGACTTGGCGCTCGAGGGACGACTGGAGACGAGTGGCAGTCCTTCGCGATCTCTCGGCGAGGGTATCGTAGGCACCAGGTCCGTCCGACGACGGTTCGCGTACCGAGTTACGCAACCGGCCGGACTCACCACGCCGGCCGCTGCTGACGTCCCGTCCATCTCCTCACCTGCGAACGCAGTGACACGGTCACCAACACCGCTTCTTCCCTCTACTTTTCTTTTCTTTTCTTTTCTTTTCTTTTCTTTACCTCCCCCCCCCCTCCTACTTGTCCGACAGGTTAACTTTCCCTTGTGCCCGATATGCTGCCGCTCTTGTATCAAAGACCAGATGACACGCACAAGGGGAAAGGGGTTACAAAGAGGCGGACAGGACTACGCTCTGGACTGACTCACCTTTTTTACTTCGCAAATCAACGACCGACCTTTAAACATTTCACGGTTAACGTTTCGTCGCGTAAACCTCTTACGCCCTACCAAATTTTTAACTATTTTTAATCTTACGTGTAAATAGATATGAAGATTCATTCAATCATTCGTTTGGATCGTCGCGTTGAACATCAAAAGTTTATTTAAATAGAAAATTATGCATCTTATGCTTATATACACTGAGAAAAATGTTTGACTAACGATGAGAATACTCTTTAACAAAGGTAGGATAAACTGTCAGAGTATACGACAAACATTTTTAGATGTACTAAACGGGTTCTAATAACCAAAAATCTCATTATTAATAGAATTCTAGTATACTTTTACTGAGCTTATTCCACTTAAAATATCATATATTTTGACTTTTAAGATTGTTCGGCATGATGGACACCAATGACATAAATCACAAATACTACTAATTATATGTATTATTTGTGTACCGGAAAAAAATAATTAAAACAAAAATGAAAAATATAAGGCTCTCCCGTGTAGCGGTCGTGCCTAAAAAGTAAAAAGTTTTTGTTTTTTGTTTTTAATTGGTTTATTAAGTCAGTTTACCAGACCTATGTACCGATATTATTCTATCTCAAAACATATGCATTTCTGGTAAATAAATAAATAAATGAATGAAAATAAAATTTATTAATTCTAGCATAATGCTGATGCTTCTTATGAATCCCCTTGAATTTCAAATATGATCTATCTCACAGTAGAAGCTAAAATTATTAATTATTATATCTCTTTGTACAACTAAATTATTGATCAAAACATTTTTCTTATAAATTTTAGGTCAGAAAGGGTGTCATTTTTCAGTACATCAATAATCATAAAATTTTCAACTGCTGATTTAATATGGAATTCTCCATATATGAATGTTAAATGATACAATATTGTATAAGCATTTTTATTATTTTGACAGTTTTCTCCCACCTTTACTGAAGAATTTAGATAAGAATATCCCCGTGCAAAAATTAATAGTTAAATAATATTAATTTATCGCAAACATTCCTTTCTCCTACAGTATATTCAAAAAATTCTTTTCAAACTTAGATATAGACACTGTCCGTCTCGCGATGGAATAAAAAACTTGGTTCGCGTTGAAAATAATTAGCGCAAAAAAGTGATTGTTATCCCGTAATGAAAGAGAAGCTGCTTTAAAAAGTTACTTCTAGAAAATTTTTTAATCTAGCATTTAAATTGCCTTTTAAAATTGCCATTGTTATTTTTAATTAAAGTGTGAAACAATTGCGAATCGCTTCGTGGAATGTAATGCAAGGTGTTTCGTTGCACCCTATGACGTTCCGCGTCTCCTAATTTTAATGAAGGTTCAACTGCACTATAACGTGTTTAAAAAATATATAAAATATATACAATTGATATTAAAAGTTACTATACATTGTATTAATTATCGAATTAAAATCTATTTTAAATAAATTTTTTTGGCAATAAATGAATAAGTAAACAAATAAATAAATAGATAAATAAATAATTGTTCAAACAAAAATAATTGTTACCTTCTCAAAATTCTCAAACATTGGGACAGGAACGTTGATACAGTTCAGGATCGATAAAATTAAACTTTATTAATTTATAAATTGCAGTACACCCACAGATTTCACGATAATACGATAATCGTTATTACTATATTCAAATAAACATTGGTCCACGGATAATGAAATAAAAGTGTAAAGAGGTTTACGCGCTTGAATTGTTATTTATACAAAAAAAAGACAAATATTATTCAGTCCAAGCGTAACCCTATACAGTATATATAAATAAACACTATACACTAAACACACAAAGTATCATTTCAGATTCATGCAAACGACTCTGTTTAACAAATTGTAAATAGGTCATGTTTTTGTATTTTCATTCGCGTGAAATCATCCCCCCAAGTACACTGATTTCGAATATTCGAAATAATAATAAATTTTACTCGAGAATATCCAAGACGAGAAAAGATAAAATAATGTTTCATCATTGTAATTTCCTAACGGAACATTCCAGTCTCGCATGCATGCTCTGTAAATATTGCGGGATACATATAGGTTTATAAGCTATTTTGGAAGCTACTTAGCAAACTCGTTCGAAACAAATGCGCACAAATACACACACACACACAAAGCGTAGAAAAGTAAAATTTATAATTTATTTTTTCTATCCTAATTTATATAAGAATTCAAGAGCGAGCGTGTTTATAAAACATTTACTAATACATTTAAGTGTTTAAACTCATTAGTAACGAATTTTAATGAACAAATATAGTTAATTTTATTGTACACCGTTAAAGTAGTTTCGAACATTTAAAATAAAAAATTAGTTTGACTAACGATAAAATTGAAAATGATAAAAAAAATACATCTTTTATTTTTCAAATTGAATTCGTATTAATCAACTAAATACAAATTTTAGAAATTAAAAAAAAAAATTTTTAAGACTTAATATTTTTTAGTTTTTAACAATTACTTTTTTACTACTATCTGAGCCAATATTTTATGGAATCTACTAAATTATCTTTTATGGGTACTTTTAACCTTAGTATAACTGATTCGATACTACCCGAATCGTTTAACGACTGAGAAGTACTGTTTTTACTTAAATTAATATTTTAGCTAAGAGTCGATGTGTGCTCTAATTGAAATCAAAGTGTTTATGAAACATATTTGGTAAATACGTCTGCAAATTAACGTATGGAATATCAACGGTTTTGAAAAAATCGGCGTATTTATGCGTACGCCGGTCTTATCCAATATGGTGATTGAGCAAAATTTCGTCTTTTAAAATTGTGTAAAATTCAAAAAAAGTAATTGCTATTAAATCCAGTATTATTATGATTTTTAGTTTTTCTATGGAGTTGTTTCATTTTAGTATTACTATAAAAAAACTATATTTATAGAAGATGCTAATTCAAATGAACAATTATTGCATTGCAGAATTATAATTGTAGACTTGAAAAACTCCGAAAAATGAATTTTTAATCAAGTTGATTGAAAAAATATATGGATATATCAAACATTAATATTTCGACACATATATTTACACGATTTCCAGCTCTCTAAAAGTTAACAATTGAAAAGTTCAATATGGCAATTGTGCAAAATCACCTTGGTGGTTTGCACAATTATAGATTGAAAAGAGCAATGATCTCGTTCTATTACAAAACATTAACTTTTACAAAAAAATAACAAAAACAGTACTCCTGAGTCTATAATTATAGCCGCGGAAAATTTGAATTATTGATTGGATCTGACGTACCCTTAACATATTATATGCAAATAACTTTGAATAAATAAACGGACCAAAACTATTATAATTCGAATTGAATACCACGGAAATCTCCTTTCCTAATCTTCAACTTTAAATATTATTTTCTTTTTTATTAGAATATACGTTTCCCCTGTTAAATATTTTAATGTAGCGTTATGCAGAAAATAAATGACAAGGTAAAAACAATAAACTACGAGTCCACGTTACCAAACAATAATCGAAAATAATAAAAAAATGAAGATACGTAGAAAATAATGCTAAAAAGCAAAACAATAAAAGATAAGCAGATAGACAAATAAAACCAACGTTGATAAAGCAAATAATAACAACAATTTGCAAAATAAAAACGATCGACGTGTACAACCGAGACACAAAAGGAGAATATACAACTTGACTTGAAACCGGATACGAAGTCGAGAAAAGCCATGCCAATTTTATTAATCTTCGACATAACTCGTTGATTTTCATATCATTACATATTTTCTTCAAATTTAATTAAATTCTTTACATTGCAATTTTAAAGATATATATCAAAATTAACGTCAATAATTAAGATGTTTAAATTCGTGTCAACAGTACGTTAGTATATGTCGATGATTAGAAAAACATTGTATATGCATATACAGCATTTGCGAATCATAATGAAATGAAAAGTGCAAGTGAGTACAAGACGTGAAAGTTTTTTGTGTTCGGGAAGGACATTTCGATTAATAAGTAAATATAGATTTATTGAAGATAGAATATCGATACGTGATTCGCATTGATACTAACAAGGGGAGTACATGAACTTTGGTATATCTTTTGTAATGTAGAAATACGAAGAAATCCAAGTTATTACTTGCCAATGGCCACCTTCACGAAAGTTACTCGACATCTAACAATAATTTCAATGCAATTTACTTCCACTTTACTTGTTTATAAAACTCATAAATCAATAGAGATAGACACTAAAACTAAAAACCAGAAGAAACTTGACTTTAAGTAGATACAATTTAAAAAATAAGAAACTCAAATTGCTAAATTTGGAGTAAAGTTATGAAAAAAATAAGAAATTGAAGAAATTTTAACCAAAATTTAATATGAAAATTTTATTGTTTCTTTTAGCCTGAAATTCTTTATTTTCTTATTTTTTTCATAATTTTACTCCAAATTTAGTAACTAAAGCTTCTTTTTTTTTTAAATTGTATTTGCTTGAACTTAACTTTCTTCTGGTTGTTGGTTCGATTGTTTATCTTTATTTGTTTCGAAGTTATAAGCGATTAAATTGGAAGTAATTTTCTTTGAAATTATTATTAAATCTCGAATAACTTTCGTCAAAGTGGCTATTGGCAAGTAATAACTTGGATTTCTAAATATTTCTACATTACAAAAGATATACCAAACTTAGGGTAAGATCCATTTCCCGAAGGTCATGTGCTTCCCTTGTAAGTACGCTAAACATTAATTTTGATTATTATATTGAAATTGTTTTAAATCAGTAACATATTTTTACACGCTTTTCCTTTCAATAATAATGTATCGACAATGTTCTGTGAACACCGATGTTATAATGTAAAAAAATTTTGAATCAATATTTTTTTTATCAAAGCATAGAGGTATACGATATTTTTAATGATATTTTGTTAATATTTTTGTAGGATACGTTTGATTTTCATTTAAACATTGACTAGTTAAGTGGTTCGTTTTTTTTATCCTAATTCGGTGCCAAAAGCAGTAAACAACGGTTATTAACTATAATACATTAATATTTTTTTCTGGAAATATTTTAAGTCTCTGATTTCATATTCGAATTTAGTTTTCATTTATAACTCCTAAGGAAATAAAAAAGTAGGATTGAAGGTGAAAAATTTGAATATATTATATATATGTGTGTGTGTGTGTGTGTGTGTGTGTGTGATACGACACTACTTTTGGCATTTTTTTTAATACACAATGACGGACAAAATATCTTTAACATTTGTTGGAATAAAGGTCATTTTCTTAATATACGTATCTTGAGTTCCATTAATTTTGGAAAAAAACAAATGCATATTAAAGTTAAGATAATCACTATGTACGAGTAATTTTATTATAAATTGAGTCAGGTAAAAAATTTCGAAAATATTCGAATAATCTTAAGTAAATCTAAAATTTATCACTCGGTGTTCTTTTTATGCTTTAAAAATATAGTTCCGAACGTAAAAGTATTAAATCTTAACAAATTGTACTGTTTCAGCTTTAATATACATTTCTTACTTTTATAACAAAATTAATAAAACTCAAGATACATTATGTATATGCATTATCGGTCACACCGCAAACTAAATAATTTACTTTTAGTATAAAGTAGGCCCATTGTACTCTTTGTCCACTATGGTTGGTGGAATTTCCCAGAGCACGGCCTTTATTAAAAACAATTAAAGGCGTTTCGTCCTCGATCTCCAGCTTGGATTCCTCAGTAAGGAACTGGAGATCTTACCTTAGACGCCTGTCGCAAGACGAACCGCGACAATGGGCCTACTTTATTCTAAAAGTAAATCATTTAGTTCGCGGTGTGACCGATAATACATATACATATAGACATTTACGAACGATAGATTCATTTATTTCTCAAGATACATTAGTTTGAAAAATAACCTGTTTTGAAAAAAATTTTCGAAAATTTTTGCGTGGCACTGCTTATGATACTATACTACTCAACCGAGTAAAAATCGAATTAGGCACACTTAACTAACAGTCGATAACAATAGATCACGTATCGATATCTACCCTCGAAATAGGAAACAAATAAAAGTAGAAGAGTATACACTGAAAAAAGCGTTTAGTGACTTCAATAAAATATTTTAATACAAAAAGATTGATTAAAACGAAAAAATCTTTAGTACTTGTCAAAATGCGGTGAACATCTTCCGATTAAATTAAACTTATTTTCCAACTCAATAACTATTTCTTAGATTCCAACAATAATATTTTCAAGCATATTGAACAAAATATTTGATCGAAATTCACTAAATTCTTGATTCAGCGCACAGAAAGAGACAAGAGACAAGAGACAATCAAGTATATATCTCGGAGACGAGACTCGTTAACGAAATAAACAATTGTTGCGTTAAGACTCTCCGGAATTAACGTGTCCGGAAATGAGGAGAGACTCACCGGTTGCCCCCCGGTGTATCGGACGCCTAGCGTCGTCGATCATCGACATATCGTCAACAAAGAAGATGTCGGTCGTGGGGGGCAGAGAGAGGCTGGCTCTCTTGTTTTTCGCAGGAGTTAAAGGGGGATCGGGTGTACTGTTCCAATTGAACACCTCGTACATGGACGAGGACATTCTCATATCTGTAAAAACAAATTTACCGATATACCCCTCGATATCACTTTTTTCTTTTTCGGATCTTCTTTTCGTTCTGTTTATTGTTACTTTTCTCGGGGAAGGGCCGCCGGTTGTTTTGTGTTGTTCATTTCAAAGGGGTTTGACTTTACGTATCCGTTTTAGGATGATTAACATTTCTTTGTATTCGCGTTAATTATTAATTGCGGGTTTGGTAAATAAATATGAGAACGAAACAAACCCCTTTGAAAAGCGATAAAAATTAAATTAATCAAAGTATGGTAATGCAGAAACAAAAAAATTTCTTTTCTTCGTAACATAGATCACCGGTTAACTGACAACTATTTTTCACTATTCATGCCCAAATTCATAAGCCAAAAACTTAAAAATGAAATACGTAATATTGAAATCTAGAAATATTTTGAGTCGCTGAATTGAATTTGACTATCTGTAGTTATATATTCAGTTGTAAATAACGATAATAACCATTGTATACCAAGTTTCATTCAAATTAATTGAAAAACAAGAAATTGATTCAATTTGATAATATATAATACGTAACCAGAATTAGCACAATTTTTTATCGTAATGATACAATGCTAGTCAACCGGTTAAGAGTATTTTAACTATGTAAGAAGAAATCTTTTTGTTAAAAGGTTTCCAAACTCAATTTTGATGCTCCCTACCTTATCGACATAACACAATTGTATATTGTATTTGGACACGATGAAATTCCTAGTAGAAAGCATTTTGAAGTTAGTTAAAACCATTTTGTTTTCGGTCAAACGGTTAGTTATTGGTTAAAAACGACGTTCCCTAAATGCTTTGATTTCCACTTAATACAAAAGCCTATTGCATTTCGTTTACTAAATATCAATCTATGTACTAAATTTTAGCCAGATGTATTCATTATGTTTTGGAAAACCATATTTACAAAAATTAATTCAAATCATTTATAATATGACCTGAAATTGTGGAAAAAATATCCTAAGTCTTGGTAAAGAATTTATCCGAAAAATAGTGAATATTTTTGTCGAAAGTATATTACACAGGTAAATATTTAATACAAAAAGAATAATAAACTCTTAAAACTTTATAAACGAATACCCTTATGTAATTATATTTAGGTCGATAATGTAGAGAGGGTAAAATTAAGTTATAGACCCTTTTAATTATCTGTGTCTATCTGTGAATAGAAAAGTGAATAATAAATTAGTTTTACTCTTTTTCTGTAAAAAAATGTATAGGTGTATTAGACATATTAGTGGATAACATTGATATCAAGATCCCTACCTATTACAAGTGAGATTTAAGGAAATTCACCTACAATTGTCTCGGTAACGAGAATAAAATTTAGGAAACATTAGTTCGATTTGATTTATTTTATTATAAATAAAATTCGCAAATAACAAACTAACTATCTTTCGCATGCAAAAGAACACTTGAAATTTATATTGACATTAACGAGTTTGTTTCTCAACCCACTATTCGTTAAATTTCCATAATTTAAATTAAATCGAACCCAGAAGGCAGTTTCGTATGCACAGAAAGGTGTTCGCACAAATAAAAGGGTGCACCTTCGTAAATGGGGGTGGGAAGGATGGGGAAGGGGTTGAATAGAGAAGATAGGACTGTGAATGAGCGGCGTGAAATGTGTGCTGCGAGCGTGCTGGAGATTGAGGAGAACCCGCGCGAATGGGGGGGACCCACAAAGTCAGAGAGCGAGAAAGATAAAGGTGAAACGTCGAGTTTATCGTTCCTGAGCACTCGTGTATACGCTTTGTTGCAGGTACCTTTTTCCTCCGTCGAATTTCCCAGAGCAGAATCCCAAAAGGATTCCGAACTAATCGATTCAATGTTGCTTTTTTTTTAACGCCAAATAAAGTATTAGGATAAGCGATTTTAATGGAATTTTGCAGCGCGAAATATCGACTGCGGGATATGTATTGCCATCTGCACTGTAAGGTATCAGTAGATACAATCGCGACTTTATTTGTTTACGTAAAGGAAAAATAAAAGAAATGGTTGTAATGTGCAATGATAGATGAATGTCCTAGAAAACACAGATGGCGCCACAATCTTTGCTATTTTCGTCATTGAATAATTTATCTTTAATCCAATTTCAATAACATACTAGTAATCCGATATAACAAAAATTAACTGCAGCTGTTCAAACGATATTCGTTGATTTAAATTTTAATAATTTATCGGTACAATAAGAACTCTGATTGATGTTCGCAGTAGCAACCAACATAGTAAGACTGCGCTGAACATGTTCGATAGTTTTTTTTCTACAAAAGGATTTTGCTCGAAAAGATTCGTAATGTTCCTTTGTGGCTGCATAGCAAAAAAAACAGAAAAGTGATGAACAAACGATAGTTGCAGTAGTGGCCACTACGCGTCGTTAAATAAAACGCAAGCGACGCAAATGTTTTTAACCAAACTACTAAAGAGAATAACTAAAATACATGTATATATATTTTGAATTACTTTGAAGGAATTTCGGGCCTGATTAATAGAAACGTTGGTTGATGCGTAACCAAATTAAAAGAATTTGAAAGGATAATTTCATTCGTAATCTCAAAGTAATTTGTAACAATGAGTAACACTTAGTCATGCCTTAGTAGTACAACAACAAGACTCGTGAAGTCTTAATCGTAGCAAAATATACTAAATGAAAGTATATTGATATATTAAGAAAATATATTGCTTATGGCAATTGAACATTCTTAAGATAAATTAATGCTCTCGGAACTTAACACTAGGACTTATTCCTGAAATAAGATTGGTTAAATACTTAAAAAAAATGTATCAATCACACTATGCACGATCAAAAAACATGGCAATCTTGTGGCCCTACTTGGTCGAATATCAGCAGTAGGTAAGTATACATTATTGTTACTCACATTTATAGAGAACGTAATCGACAGCACCTTCCGTAACAATATCAATTCCATATTTAAATGTACGTTGGTTAATAACACAAAATGTATATTTGGAGTCAAAAGAATGATTCGTGGTACAAATTTGAGCATCCCGTTATAAGTGACTGGTGACCACATAGTCAATGAGTACTTGGAACAAATCATTCTTATGATAATCAATAATCTACAGATTCTAAAGTAAAATCAACGGATTCGAGACTCCGTGATACTCACTCCAGTGCACCAAAGGCCCATAGAGAACGGAAAATCATTCCGGTCCAAAGAGTAGAACGATGTGGTGCGAAACGTACATTGATCATGTGACACTGGATGAATGGTTCGATGTACGATGTTGATGTACGGTTAGTGTCATTTGTCATCTTTCGTGCGTTCAAATAATACGTATGAGTGAAGTTGGCGATTTCATTTTTGCATACTTTACCGATCCTCGGTTCAAAATTAGACATCGCCGTTTACAAGCAACATCGTCAATCGAATCACCCAAACTTTGCCAAACAAACAGATTTGATGATACGAACAACAAATAGGATAATAATATAATGTCACATGTGGATACAAACCTTCCCCAGGTTTACGATCAAGACCACCAGCAGAGGTGGCTCGTTTCTTGCTACCGTCAAGTTCGCGCTCAGAGGAGCGCCTGGTCAGTGGTTGGGCAGCTGAAAACATCATGACGTTTGTTGTCGAGGTGGCTCGTCGTGTACCCCAAAAACCAGCAGCAACGGCGGATGCGGCGCCACCTGTATCGGCAGGCTCGAGCATACGGGGCGTCGAGCTTCCAAATGCGAATACGATGTGGGAACGTTCATTTTTACGTTTCGCCTCGATCCGAGCTTCGCGTTCCTGGTTTTTACGGAGTATAGCTTCGCGCCTCTCCCGTTCCGCTTCCCATATGAGTCGTTTCCGTTCCTCTACCTGACTGCGTCTGCACAGACATTTCGAACGTTAGCGACATTAACTATTTCTTTAAACTTAAGAGGATGTCGGAGCTATAGCCTCCATCAAAAGCCACTCGATCTCGAGACTTCGAATAGCGCTGTAGTCAGGAATCGATTTCGACGATAAACGTACTTTAAACATAAATTATAAATTTGACAGCTACTTAGAGCTGTTAAAAGATACTTTCCCCCCTAGCTATGACTAAAATTCAGGTAATTGTAATATTTATGTTGTTCATTTTTTTAAAGAAGTGTGTAATACGTTGCGTCTGGCATTACGGCAGATATAGACTCAATGAATACCAGACGTATTACACAATTCTTTAAAAAAATAAACATTTGCTGCCAAAAGTAATATTACAATCACCTCAATTTTAGTTATAGCTAGAGGGGAAAGTATCTTTCAACAGCTCTAAGTAGCTGTAAAAATTATAATTTATGTTTAAAGTACGTTTATCGTCAAAATCGACACCTGACTACAGCGCCATTCGGAGCCTCGAGATCGAGCGGCTATCAACGAAAGCTAGAGCTCCGACACCCCCTTAAGAGAGTGTCATATTTAACTATTATCCTTTCAACCTTGTCGATGTAAAAAACGTGACATAAAATTGGGCATAAGTAAATAAAGAGAATTGCGTGATAAATTTTAGGAATAAATCTTTGCTACTTTGTGAGAACCATATCTGAAAACAGATTTTAAAATATATTTCTAATCATTAAGCATAACCTAATATTGTACAATAATGATTACTAATTTTAGTAAGAAATGATTGATTGTCCATATATAATAAATATTCGTGTTTCATTTGTAATACCGACAGATTATTAAAAAACGAAAGATATTTTAATTTTGTGTAATTTAAGTGTTCCTCAGCACGTCAGCACGCTCGCAAAATTTTTCTTTATAAAAATTAGCTTATAAATCAGATCATAGAAAACTAAGTTTCCTCATATGTAAAATAACATAAAGACTCATTTGAAAATATTTTAGATAATAATATCACGGTGGACAATCGTCTGCTCTTCGTCGTAGCAAAATCAGATTTTTTATATACGCCATCAATTAATTTACTACATTACATTCCAAAATATTTGTTAAGTAAATTTTTATATCATTTTACGCAAATACTTAGTCTTAATTTAATCGGACTATTATAAATAAACTAAATGTTATAAAAAACATTTTTGTTAGGCTAGGGAACGTCGACGTGCTGAGGAGCACACTTTTAAGATGATATTTTACATCGATAATGTACGGAGTATCAAAGTTGAGTAAGGCATCACCCCGTTAACTTTATTTAACGGGTAGTCCACTTGAGTGTCTTAAAAAACCATCTTCGAACTATTTATAATAAACAATATTTATAGAGGTTTTTTAGATCTCGATAACGAATTCAATGTATAATTAAACAAAATTCAAGATGGTAGATTCAATATGAATAAACATCGATTTTTGAGGTAATTGATTACAATTTTGATTGCCAATTTACACCTACATCAAATTTACAGTGCCTTTTTTCTTTATTCGTAAACAATATTTTCATATTATTTCTAATAGTTTACGAATCAAATAATCCAACTATTTCAATAAAGATCAGCGATTAAAGTCGTGCAACAATTAAACTGTTTCATTGAAAAGTAATTATGTAAATTAAAAAAATATATTTGTTTGAACGGTCTAAAATAAATATCTGCTTCAAATTAAAAACATTCTAGACATAAAATTTTAATTAAAAAATATACCAATTTTAAAATTACAAAATATTTATTCGTTTCGAACAAATATTTGTTTGGGCCTATTCAAACAAATAATTTATTGAATTCGTTAAATTTATTTCTCAGTGTTTTAGTTTCTACCTCTACATGATAGATTACTTGATCGTTTTGTGCAAAATAAAAATTGATTTTGAAATAATGACCCAAATTTGATAGTTAGTAAATCATGAATTCGATAACGAAGAGTATCTCGAATGTATTTTAATCCTGTTAAAGAGGCGCGTTATCCGCAAACAAAAACTAACTTAATGAACTTTTGTCCGTGAGTTTGAAGAAGTCATTGATTTCACACCAAGTATTCGCATTATAACTTTCGTTGATACGGTAACAGTAATCGTAAAATTAACTTTAACAACGCGCTCTCCTGTTTTAACGAAAAAAGAACAAAAAATAAGGAAACGGGGTTAAATACGAAAACTTTGGCGATAATACCCTATTTTTTGTAATTCAAGCTTAGACATCATTAATTGAATTATTAATAACCGTGAGTTGGTCGCGAGCTGGCAAACAAGAAAACGCATTATAGTACAAAGTTTTAGACATGATATGTGAAACCTTTCAATCGCAAACGTTATTACTTTATATAGGGCTTCTCATTTTTCTTCTTAACTTTCGAGTCAATAAATCGCGTATGAAAATCTATTTAAGGCATTAGTTCCGTTTACCATAATGCGTGTATATCGCAACTACACCTATACAGATGCAAGGATTGTGATATTAAAACAAGTTTCTTTTTACTTTCCTAATAATCATTTTCTTTCCAAGTTCTATATTTTTTCATTTACGTATATCCACATTTATTTTCCCGAGTGTTTGCGTAATAAAGGAATTAACGTCTATACACCCGGAAGATTTTTCAATAAAAATATATCGCTCGTCATTTAACAAAATTAGAATGAACGTCGTGAAAACAGATCGGCGGTACTACGATATATAGATTCGAACGCGTTTTAGCTTCTCGAGAAGATAAGATATTTTTTTCAATCAATTGTTCATTGGTTGAAAGAATGAGAAAAATTTATAATAAAAAGTGTCGAATGACCAATAATCAAATAGATTTTTATGTCAAAGTAGGTTATGCTTACTTGAAAGTAGATGTTCAAATTCTTTTTATATAATATGCATGGATTTTATATAACATTAATTTTCACCGTTTTATAATAACAATTTCATATAAAATTATAAACACTAATTTAAATAAGTAAAAAAGCATATTATTAAATATAATTTTTAGAGATACTATCAGTATGTTCTATACAAGATCAAATTCACTAAAAGTAATGGTAGAAAAAAACTAGTAATCGAAAAATAAACTTTATATAACAAAATATAAAAATAATAATAATGTAATGATGCTTTTAAAATTGCTTGAATGACATTTTTAGTCCTCATCTTTCGTGTTGAAATTAATTACTATTCGTTATAGATTAAGAAAAGTAATCAAATTATTTTAAAGAAAAATTTTATATTGTTATTACAGAACGAAAATTAAATTTTTGTATATTTAATGAAACAATTATGTAAACAACTTTATATATTTTGTAAACAATCTTTTGTTTTTTAATAAAAGATATTGTCTGAAGAGGGTAGATATAGAGGATTTCCAGGAAAAGGTCCAACTTTTATTTACTACACTCAATGTACCTAGAAATATAATTACATAGACTAAGAATACAATAAATAAGAAAAAAAATTATTTATTTCTTTATAATTTATCTGTTTCGAATGAACACCCACAATGTTCGACTAAAAATTATTATAAAATTTTGTAGTACGCTGTAGGATACGATATCAAATATATCTCATTCATGCAAATTGAATTTTTTAAAACAAAAGAAACGTCAAAAATAATTTAAAAAATCTACGCGTTTAAATTAAATTTTTTATAATTAAAAGCTGTTGCTTTTAATTAAAATCTCATATCGATATATACGTATATATATTTTAAAATATGAACAACCGTCGGAAAAAAAATTTAAAAACAATAAAATGAAAGTTGTACACCTATACCTTTTATGAGATATTTTTATCTATGTAAACTTGAACTCACAAAGAGAGCATCAGGCCTGTGGGAAACGGATCTTTACCAAAATCTACTATTCTGATTTCTACGACAAAAATATAAAGAAACCCAAAGCCACAGATGCCAATACCTTTTTTTATGGAATTTATAAGCAAATAACCAAAAATTTCTCAAAAGAAAATGTTTGACTCTGGTCGTTTATATCTCCCAAAATCTAGGAGAAAGTTGTGATCGAGTAGATTATATTTAAAACTAGCTCGTCACGTGCGGCCTTAAGGCCGCCATGACTCGCCGCTTCGGAGCTCTAGATCGAACGCTTCGCTTCGCCTTCGATCTTGAGCTTCTCCGCGCATCGCTATACGCGATGCAAGGCATGCAATAATATCAACGAACGATAAATTCATTTTCTTTCTAATAAATTGTTTTATCAAATTATTAATAATAGTTATTAATAATTTGAAAGAAATTACTTGTGTTGATTATTATCAATATTTTAGTTTATTATATACAAAATTACGGATCTATGCGTATTGAATCATATTTATAATTATTTTGTTAAAATTTTTTTTAGTATATTTAAATTTTTAATAAGATTAAATTTTGTATTGATAATATCCCGAATAAAAAGTATATCTTACAAGAACATTTGGTTTGTACAATAATTTTTTTTGTTACAATTATATATTTGCGCGAGGCTAATATTTTTGTTTAAAATTTATCGTGCTTAATATTGTTTGTTTTCTTATAGAAGTAATTTAATTGTAATTCTAATTTACTTCTATAAGAAAACAAACAAATATTAAGCACGATAAATTTAAACAAAAATATTAGCCTCGCGCAATATATAATTGTAACAAAAAAAATTATTGTACAAACCAAATGTTCTTGTAAGATATACTTTTATTCGGGATATTATCAATACAAAATTTAATCTTATTAAAAATTTAAATATACTAAAAAAAATTTAACAAAATAATTATAAATATGATTCAATACGCATAGAT
The DNA here is from genome assembly GCA_026168455.1 of Theocolax elegans. Lineage (NCBI taxonomy): Eukaryota > Metazoa > Arthropoda > Insecta > Hymenoptera > Cerocephalidae > Theocolax > Theocolax elegans. The sequence goes on along the minus strand of CM047431.1, from coordinate 37,841,042 downwards.
CCGTAATTTTGTATAAATAAACTAAAATATTGATAATAATCAACACAAGTAATTTCTTTCAAATTATTAAAACTATTATTAATAATTTGATAAAACAATTTATTAGAAAGAAAATGAATTTATCGTTCGTTGATATTATTGCATGCCTTGCATCGCGTATAGCGATGCGCGGAGAAGCTCAAGATCGAAGGCGAAGCGAAGCGTTCGATCTAGAGCTCCGAAGCGGCGAGTCATGGCGGCCTTAAGGCCGCACGTGACGAGCTAGTTTTAAATATAATCTACTCGATCACAACTTTCTCCTAGATTTTGGGAGATATAAACGACCAGAGTCAAACATTTTCTTTTGAGAAATTTTTGGTTATTTGCTTATAAATTCCATAAAAAAAGGTATTGGCATCTGTGGCTTTGGGTTTCTTTATATTTTTGTCGTAGAAATCAGAATAGTAGATTTTGGTAAAGATCCGTTTCCCACAGGCCTGATGCTTCCTTGTGAGTTCAAGTTTACATAGATAAAAATATCTCAAAAAGGTATAGGTGTACAACTTTCATTTTATTGTTTTTAAATTTTTTTTCCGACGGTTGTTCATATTTTAAAAATATATACGTATATATCGATATGAGATTTTAATTAAAAGCAACAGCTTTTAATTATAAAAAATTTAATTTAAACGCGTAGATTTTTTAAATTATTTTGACGTTCTTTTGTTTTAAAAATTCAATTTGCATGAATGAGATATATTTGATATCGTATCCTACAGCGTACTACAAAATTTTATAATAATTTTTAGTCGAACATTGGGTGTTCATTCGAAACAGATAAATTATAAAGAAATAAATATTTTTTTTTCTTATTTATTGTATTCTTAGTCTATGTAATTATATTTCTAGGTACATTGAGTGTAGTAAATAAAAGTTGGACCTTTTCCTGGAAATCCTCTATATCTACCCTCTTCAGACAATATCTTTTATTAAAAAACAAAAGATTGTTTACAAAATATATAAAGTTGTTTACATAATTGTTTCATAAATATACAAAAATTTAATTTCGTTCTGTAATAACAATATAAAATTTTCTTTAAAATAATTGATTACTTTTCTTAATCTATAACGAATAGTAATTAATTTCAACACGAAGATGAGGACTAAAAATGTCATTCAAGCAATTTTAAAAGCATCATTACATTATTATTATTTTTATATTTGTTATATAAAGTTATTTTCGATTACTAGTTTTTTCTACCATTACTTTTAGTGAATTTGATCTTGTATAGAACATACTGATAGTATCTCTAAAAATTATATTTAATAATATGCTTTTTACTTATTTAAATTAGTGTTTATAATTTTATATGAAATTGTTATTATAAAACGGTGAAAATTAATGTTATATAAAATCCATGCATATTATATAAAAAGAATTTGAACATCTACTTTCAAGTAAGCATAACCTACTTTGACATAAAAATCTATTTGATTATTGGTCATTCGACACTTTTTATTATAAATTTTTCTCATTCTTTCAACCAATGAACAATTGATTGAAAAAAATATCTTATCTTCTCGAGAAGCTAAAACGCGTTCGAATCTATATCGTAGTACCGCCGATCTGTTTTCACGACGTCATTCTAATTTTGTTAAATGACGAGCGATATATTTTATTGAAAAATCTTCGGGTGTATAGACGTTAATTCCTTTATTACGCAAACACTCGGGAAAATAAATGTGGATATACGTAAATGAAAAAATATAGAACTTGGAAAGAAAATGATTATTAGGAAAGTAAAAAGAAACTTGTTTTAATATCACAATCCTTGCATCTGTATAGGTGTAGTTGCGATATACACGCATTATGGTAAACGGAACTAATGCCTTAAATAGATTTTCATACGCGATTTATTGACTCGAAGTTAAGAAGAAAAATGAGAAGCCCTATATAAAGTAATAACGTTTGCGATTGAAAGGTTTCACATATCATGTCTAAAACTTTGTACTATAATGCGTTTTTTGTTTGCCAGCTCGCGACCAACTCACGGTTATTAATAATTCAATTAATGATGTCTAAGCTTGAATTACAAAAATAGGGTATTATCGCCAAAGTTTTCGTATTTAACCCCGTTTCCTTATTTTTTGTTCTTTTTTCGTTAAAACAGGAGAGCGCGTTGTTAAAGTTAATTTTACGATTACTGTTACCGTATCAACGAAAGTTATAATGCGAATACTTGGTGTGAAATCAATGACTTCTTCAAACTCACGGACAAAAGTTCATTAAGTTAGTTTTTGTTTGCGGATAACGCGCCTCTTTAACAGGATTAAAATACATTCGAGATACTCTTCGTTATCGAATTCATGATTTACTAACTATCAAATTTGGGTCATTATTTCAAAATCAATTTTTATTTTGCACAAAACGATCAAGTAATCTATCATGTAGAGGTAGAAACTAAAACACTGAGAAATAAATTTAACGAATTCAATAAATTATTTGTTTGAATAGGCCCAAACAAATATTTGTTCGAAACGAATAAATATTTTGTAATTTTAAAATTGGTATATTTTTAATTAAAATTTTATGTCTAGAATGTTTTAATTTGAAGCAGATATTTATTTTAGACCGTTCAAACAAATATATTTTTTAATTTACATAATTACTTTTCAATGAAACAGTTTAATTGTTGCACGACTTTAATCGCTGATCTTTATTGAAATAGTTGGATTATTTGATTCGTAAACTATTAGAAATAATATGAAAATATTGTTTACGAATAAAGAAAAAAGGCACTGTAAATTTGATGTAGGTGTAAATTGGCAATCAAAATTGTAATCAATTACCTCAAAAATCGATGTTTATTCATATTGAATCTACCATCTTGAATTTTGTTTAATTATACATTGAATTCGTTATCGAGATCTAAAAAACCTCTATAAATATTGTTTATTATAAATAGTTCGAAGATGGTTTTTTAAGACACTCAAGTGGACTACCCGTTAAATAAAGTTAACGGGGTGATGCCTTACTCAACTTTGATACTCCGTACATTATCGATGTAAAATATCATCTTAAAAGTGTGCTCCTCAGCACGTCGACGTTCCCTAGCCTAACAAAAATGTTTTTATAACATTTAGTTTATTTATAATAGTCCGATTAAATTAAGACTAAGTATTTGCGTAAAATGATATAAAAATTTACTTAACAATATTTTGGAATGTAATGTAGTAAATTAATTGATGGCGTATATAAAAAATCTGATTTTGCTACGACGAAGAGCAGACGATTGTCCACCGTGATATTATTATCTAAAATATTTTCAAATGAGTCTTTATGTTATTTTACATATGAGGAAACTTAGTTTTCTATGATCTGATTTTAAGATAATTTTTATAAAGAAAAATTTTGCGAGCGTGCTGACGTGCTGAGGAACACTTAAATTACAAAATTAAAATATCTTTCGTTTTTAATAATCTGTCGGTATTACAAATGAAACACGAATATTTATTATATATGGACAATCAATCATTTCTTACTAAAATTAGAATCATTATTGTACAATATTAGGTTATGCTTAATGATTAGAAATATATTTAAAATCTGTTTTCAGATATGGTTCTCACAAAGTAGCAAAGATTTATTCCTAAAATTTATCACGCAATTCTCTTTATTACTTATGCCCAATTTTATGTCACGTTTTTACATCGACAAGGTTGAAAGGATAATAGTTAAATATGACACTCTCTAAGGGGGTGTCGGAGCTCTAGCTTTCGTTGATAGCCGCTCGATCTCGAGGCTCCGAATGGCGCTGTAGTCAGGTGTCGATTTTGACGATAAACGTACTTTAAACATAAATTATAATTTTTACAGCTACTTAGAGCTGTTGAAAGATACTTTCCCCTCTAGCTATAACTAAAATTGAGGTGATTGTAATATACTTTGGCAGCAAATGTTTATTTTTTTAAAGAATTGTGTAATACGTCTGGTATTCATTGAGTCTAATCTGCCGTAATGCCAGACGCAACGTATTACACACTTCTTTAAAAAAATGAACAACATAAATATTACAATTACCTGAATTTTAGTCATAGCTAGGGGGAAAGTATCTTTTAACAGCTAAGTAGCTGTCAAATTTATAATTTATGTTTAAAGTACGTTTATCGTCGAAATCGATTCCTGACTACAGCGCTATTCGAAGTCTCGAGATCGAGTGGCTTTTGATGGAGGCTATAGCTCCGACATCCTCTTAAGTTTAAAGAAATAGTTAATGTCGCTAACGTTCGAAATGTCTGTGCAGACGCAGTCAGGTAGAGGAACGGAAACGACTCATATGGGAAGCGGAACGGGAGAGGCGCGAAGCTATACTCCGTAAAAACCAGGAACGCGAAGCTCGGATCGAGGCGAAACGTAAAAATGAACGTTCCCACATCGTATTCGCATTTGGAAGCTCGACGCCCCGTATGCTCGAGCCTGCCGAGACAGGTGGCGCCGCATCCGCCGTTGCTGCTGGTTTTTGGGGTACACGACGAGCCACCTCGACAACAAACGTCATGATGTTTTCAGCTGCCCAACCACTGACCAGGCGCTCCTCTGAGCGCGAACTTGACGGTAGCAAGAAACGAGCCACCTCTGCTGGTGGTCTTGATCGTAAACCTGGGAAGGTTTGTATCCACATGTGACATATATTATTATCCTATTTGTTGTTCGTATCATCAAATCTGTTTGTTGGCAAAGTTTGGGTGATTCGATTGACGATGTTGCTTGTAAACGGCGATGTCTAATTTTGAACGAGGATCGGTAAAGTATGCAAAAATGAAATCGCCAACTTCACTCATACGTATTATTTGAACGCACGAAAGATGACAAATGACACTAACCGTACATCAACATCGTACATCGAACCATTCATCCAGTGTCACATGATCAATGTACGTTTCGCACCACATCGTTCTACTCTTTGGACCGGAATGATTTTCCGTTCTCTATGGGCCTTTGGTGCACTGGAGTGAGTATCACGGAGTCTCGAATCCGTTGATTTTACTTTAGAATCTGTAGATTATTGATTATCATAAGAATGATTTGTTCCAAGTACTCATTGACTATGTGGTCACCAGTCACTTATAACGGGATGCTCAAATTTGTACCACGAATCATTCTTTTGACTCCAAATATACATTTTGTGTTATTAACCAACGTACATTTAAATATGGAATTGATATTGTTACGGAAGGTGCTGTCGATTACGTTCTCTATAAATGTGAGTAACAATAATGTATACTTACCTACTGCTGATATTCGACCAAGTAGGGCCACAAGATTGCCATGTTTTTTGATCGTGCATAGTGTGATTGATACATTTTTTTTAAGTATTTAACCAATCTTATTTCAGGAATAAGTCCTAGTGTTAAGTTCCGAGAGCATTAATTTATCTTAAGAATGTTCAATTGCCATAAGCAATATATTTTCTTAATATATCAATATACTTTCATTTAGTATATTTGCTACGATTAAGACTTCACGAGTCTTGTTGTTGTACTACTAAGGCATGACTAAGTGTTACTCATGTTACAAATTACTTTGAGATTACGAATGAAATTATCCTTTCAAATTCTTTTAATTTGGTACGCATCAACCAACGTTTCTATAATCAGGCCCGAAATTCCTTCAAAGTAATTCAAAATATAATACATGTATTTAGTTATTCTCTTTAGTAGTTTGGTTAAAAACATTTGCGTCGCTTGCGTTTTATTTAAACGCGTAGTGGCCACTACTGCAACTATCGTTTGTTCATCACTTTTTGTTTTTTTTGCTATGCAGCCACAAAGGAACATTACGAATCTTTTCGAGCAAAATCCTTTTGTAGAAAAAAAACTATCGAACATGTTCAGCGCAGTCTTACTATGTTGGTTGCTACTGCGAACATCAATCAGAGTTCTTATTGTACCGATAAATTATTAAAATTTAAATCAACGAATATCGTTTGAACAGCTGCAGTTAATTTTGTTATATCGGATTACTAGTATGTTTGAAATTGGATTAAAGATAAATTATTCAATGACGAAAATAGCAAAGATTGTGGCGCCATCTGTGTTTTCTAGGACATTCATCTATCATTGCACATTACAACCATTTTTTATTTTCCTTTACGTAAACAATAAAGTCGCGATTGTATCTACTGATACCTTACAGTGCAGATGGCAATACATATCCCGCAGTCGATATTTCGCGCTGCAAAATTCCATTAAAATCGCTATCCTAATACTTATTTGGCGTTAAAAAAAAGCAACATTGAATCGATTAGTTCGGAATCCTTTTGGGATTCTGCTCTGGGAAATTCGACGGAGGAAAAAGGTACCTGCAACAAAGCGTATACACGAGTGCTCAGGAACGATAAACTCGACGTTTCACCTTTATCTTTCTCGCTCTCTGACTTGTGGGTCCCCCCCATTCGCGCGGGTTCTCCTCAATCTCCAGCACGCTCGCAGCACACATTTCACGCCGCTCATTCACAGTCTATCTTCTCTATTCAACCCCTTCCCCATCCTTCCCACCCCCATTTACGAAGGTGCACCCTTTTATTTGTGCGAACACCTTCTGTGCATACGAAACTGCCTTCTGGGTTCGATTTAATTTAAATTATGGAAATTTAACGAATAGTGGGTTGAGAAACAAACTCGTTAATGTCAATATAAATTTCAAGTGTTCTTTTGCATGCGAAAGATAGTTAGTTTGTTATTTGCGAATTTTATTTATAAAAAATAAATCAAATCGAACTAATGTTTCCTAAATTTTATTCTCGTACCGAGACAATTGTAGGTGAATTTCCTTAAATCTCATTGTAATAGGTAGGGATCTTGATATCAATGTTATCCACTAATATGTCTAATACACCTATACATTTTTTACAGAAAAAGAGTAAAACTAATTTATTATTCACTTTTCTATTCACAGATAGACACAGATAATTAAAAGGGTCTATAACTTAATTTTACCCTCTCTACATTATCGACCTAAATATAATTACATAAGGGTATTCGTTATAAAGTTTTAAGAGTTTATTATTCTTTGTATTAAATATTTACCTGTGTAATATACTTTCGACAAAAATATTCACTATTTTTCGGATAAATTCTTTACCAAGACTTAGGATATTTTTCCACAATTTCAGGTCATATTATAAATGATTTGAATTAATTTTTGTAAATATGGTTTTCCAAAACATAATGAATACATCTGGCTAAAATTTAGTACATAGATTGATATTTAGTAAACGAAATGCAATAGGCTTTTGTATTAAGTGGAAATCAAAGCATTTAGGGAACGTCGTTTTTAACCAATAACTAACCGTTTGACCGAAAACAAAATGGTTTTAACTAACTTCAAATGCTTTCTACTAGGAATTTCATCGTGTCCAAATACAATATACAATTGTGTTATGTCGATAAGGTAGGGAGCATCAAAATTGAGTTTGGAAACCTTTTAACAAAAAGATTTCTTCTTACATAGTTAAAATACTCTTAACCGGTTGACTAGCATTGTATCATTACGATAAAAATTGTGCTAATTCTGGTTACGTATTATATATTATCAAATTGAATCAATTTCTTGTTTTTCAATTAATTTGAATGAAACTTGGTATACAATGGTTATTATCGTTATTTACAACTGAATATATAACTAGATAGTCAAATTCAATTCAGCGACTCAAAATATTTCTAGATTTCAATATTACGTATTTCATTTTTAAGTTTTTGGCTTATGAATTTGGGCATGAATAGTGAAAAATAGTTGTCAGTTAACCGGTGATCTATGTTACGAAGAAAAGAAATTTTTTTGTTTCTGCATTACCATACTTTGATTAATTTAATTTTTATCGCTTTTCAAAGGGGTTTGTTTCGTTCTCATATTTATTTACCAAACCCGCAATTAATAATTAACGCGAATACAAAGAAATGTTAATCATCCTAAAACGGATACGTAAAGTCAAACCCCTTTGAAATGAACAACACAAAACAACCGGCGGCCCTTCCCCGAGAAAAGTAACAATAAACAGAACGAAAAGAAGATCCGAAAAAGAAAAAAGTGATATCGAGGGGTATATCGGTAAATTTGTTTTTACAGATATGAGAATGTCCTCGTCCATGTACGAGGTGTTCAATTGGAACAGTACACCCGATCCCCCTTTAACTCCTGCGAAAAACAAGAGAGCCAGCCTCTCTCTGCCCCCACGACCGACATCTTCTTTGTTGACGATATGTCGATGATCGACGACGCTAGGCGTCCGATACACCGGGGGGCAACCGGTGAGTCTCTCCTCATTTCCGGACACGTTAATTCCGGAGAGTCTTAACGCAACAATTGTTTATTTCGTTAACGAGTCTCGTCTCCGAGATATATACTTGATTGTCTCTTGTCTCTTGTCTCTTTCTGTGCGCTGAATCAAGAATTTAGTGAATTTCGATCAAATATTTTGTTCAATATGCTTGAAAATATTATTGTTGGAATCTAAGAAATAGTTATTGAGTTGGAAAATAAGTTTAATTTAATCGGAAGATGTTCACCGCATTTTGACAAGTACTAAAGATTTTTTCGTTTTAATCAATCTTTTTGTATTAAATATTTTATTGAAGTCACTAAACGCTTTTTTCAGTGTATACTTTCTACTTTTATTTGTTTCCTATTTCGAGGGTAGATATCGATACGTGATCTATTGTTATCGACTGTTAGTTAAGTGTGCCTAATTCGATTTTTACTCGGTTGAGTAGTAGTATCATAAGCAGTGCCACGCAAAAATTTTCGAAAATTTTTTTCAAAACAGGTTATTTTTCAAACTAATGTATCTTGAGAAATAAATGAATCTATCGTTCGTAAATGATATGTATATGTATTATCGGTCACACCGCGAACTAAATGATTTACTTTTAGAATAAAGTAGGCCCATTGTCGCGGTTCGTCTTGCGACAGGCGTCTAAGGTAAGATCTCCAGTTCCTTACTGAGGAATCCAAGCTGGAGATCGAGGACGAAACGCCTTTAATTGTTTTTAATAAAGGCCGTGCTCTGGGAAATTCCACCAACCATAGTGGACAAAGAGTACAATGGGCCTACTTTATACTAAAAGTAAATTATTAGTTTGCGGTGTGACCGATAATGCATATACATAATGTATCTTGAGTTTTATTAATTTTGTTATAAAAGTAAGAAATGTATATTAAAGCTGAAACAGTACAATTTGTTAAGATTTAATACTTTTACGTTCGGAACTATATTTTTAAAGCATAAAAAGAACACCGAGTGATAAATTTTAGATTTACTTAAGATTATTCGAATATTTTCGAAATTTTTTACCTGACTCAATTTATAATAAAATTACTCGTACATAGTGATTATCTTAACTTTAATATGCATTTGTTTTTTTCCAAAATTAATGGAACTCAAGATACGTATATTAAGAAAATGACCTTTATTCCAACAAATGTTAAAGATATTTTGTCCGTCATTGTGTATTAAAAAAAATGCCAAAAGTAGTGTCGTATCACACACACACACACACACACACACACATATATAATATATTCAAATTTTTCACCTTCAATCCTACTTTTTTATTTCCTTAGGAGTTATAAATGAAAACTAAATTCGAATATGAAATCAGAGACTTAAAATATTTCCAGAAAAAAATATTAATGTATTATAGTTAATAACCGTTGTTTACTGCTTTTGGCACCGAATTAGGATAAAAAAACGAACCACTTAACTAGTCAATGTTTAAATGAAAATCAAACGTATCCTACAAAAATATTAACAAAATATCATTAAAAATATCGTATACCTCTATGCTTTGATAAAAAAAATATTGATTCAAATTTTTTTACATTATAACATCGGTGTTCACAGAACATTGTCGATACATTATTATTGAAAGGAAAAGCGTGTAAAAATATGTTACTGATTTAAAACAATTTCAATATAATAATCAAAATTAATGTTTAGCGTACTTACAAGGGAAGCACATGACCTTCGGGAAATGGATCTTACCCTAAGTTTGGTATATCTTTTGTAATGTAGAAATATTTAGAAATCCAAGTTATACTTGCCAATAGCCACTTTGACGAAAGTTATTCGAGATTTAATAATAATTTCAAAGAAAATTACTTCCAATTTAATCGCTTATAACTTCGAAACAAATAAAGATAAACAATCGAACCAACAACCAGAAGAAAGTTAAGTTCAAGCAAATACAATTTAAAAAAAAAGAAGCTTTAGTTACTAAATTTGGAGTAAAATTATGAAAAAAATAAGAAAATAAGAATTTCAGGCTAAAAGAAACAATAAAATTTTCATATTAAATTTTGGTTAAAATTTCTTCAATTTCTTATTTTTTCATAACTTTACTCCAAATTTAGCAATTTGAGTTTCTTTTTTAAATTGTATCTACTTAAAGTCAAGTTTCTTCTGGTTTTTAGTTTTAGTGTCTATCTCTATTGATTTATGAGTTTTATAAACAAGTAAAGTGGAAGTAAATTGCATTGAAATTATTGTTAGATGTCGAGTAACTTTCGTGAAGGTGGCCATTGGCAAGTAATAACTTGGATTTCTTCGTATTTCTACATTACAAAAGATATACCAAAGTTCATGTACTCCCCTTGTTAGTATCAATGCGAATCACGTATCGATATTCTATCTTCAAAAATCTATATTTACTTATTAATCGAAATGTCCTTCCCGAACACAAAAAACTTTCACGTCTTGTACTCACTTGCACTTTTCATTTCATTATGATTCGCAAATGCTGTATATGCATATACAATGTTTTTCTAATCATCGACATATACTAACGTACTGTTGACACGAATTTAAACATCTTAATTATTGACGTTAATTTTGATATATATCTTTAAAATTGCAATGTAAAGAATTTAATTAAATTTGAAGAAAATATGTAATGATATGAAAATCAACGAGTTATGTCGAAGATTAATAAAATTGGCATGGCTTTTCTCGACTTCGTATCCGGTTTCAAGTCAAGTTGTTATTCTCCTTTTGTGTCTCGGTTGTACACGTCGATCGTTTTTATTTTGCAAATTGGTTATTATTTGCTTTATCAACGTTGGTTTTATTTGTCTATCTGCTTATCTTTTATTGTTTTGCTTTTTAGCATTATTTTCTACGTATCTTCATTTTTTTATTATTTTCGATTATTGTTTGGTAACGTGGACTCGTAGTTTATTGTTTTTACCTTGTCATTTATTTTCTGCATAACGCTACATTAAAATATTTAACAGGGGAAACGTATATTCTAATAAAAAAGAAAATAATATTTAAAGTTGAAGATTAGGAAAGGAGATTTCCGTGGTATTCAATTCGAATTATAATAGTTTTGGTCCGTTATTTATTCAAAGTTATTTGCATATAATATGTTAAGGGTACGTCAGATCCAATCAATAATTCAAATTTTCCGCGGCTATAATTATAGACTCAGGAGTACTGTTTTTGTTATTTTTTGTAAAAGTTAATGTTTGTAATAGAACGAGATCATTGCTCTTTTCAATCTATAATTGTGCAAACCACCAAGGTGATTTGCACAATTGCCATATTGAACTTTTCAATTGTTAACTTTTAGAGAGCTGGAAATCGTGTAAATATATGTGTCGAAATATTAATGTTTGATATATCCATATATTTTTTCAATCAACTTGATTAAAAATTCATTTTTCGGAGTTTTTCAAGTCTACAATTATAATTCTGCAATGCAATAATTGTTCATTTGAATTAGCATCTTCTATAAATATAGTTTTTATAGTAATACTAAATGAAACAACTCCATAGAAAAACTAAAATCATAATAATACTGGATTTAATAGCAATTACTTTTTTGAATTTACACAATTTAAAAGACGAAATTTTGCTCAATCACCATATTGGATAAGACCGGCGTACGCATAAATACGCCGATTTTTTAAAACCGTTGATATTCCATACGTTAATTTGCAGACGTATTTACCAAATATGTTTCTAAACACTTTGATTTCAATTAGAGCACACATCGACTCTTAGCTAAAATATTAATTTAAGAAAAAACAGTACTTCTCAGTCGTTAAACGATTCGGGTAGTATCGAATCAGTTATACTAAGGTTAAAAGTACCCATAAAAGATAATTTAGTAGATTCCATAAAATATTGGCTCAGATAGTAGTAAAAAAGTAATTGTTTAAAAACTAAAAAATATTAAGTTTAAAAATTTTTTTTTTAATTTCTAAAATTTGTATTTAGTTGATTAATACGAATTCAATTTGAAAAATAAAAGATGATTTTTTTTATCATTTTCAATTTTATCGTAGTCAAACTAATTTTTTATTTAAATGTTCGAACTACTTTAACGGTGTACAATAAAATTAACTATATTTGTTCATTAAAATTCGTTACTAATGAGTTAAACACTTAAATGTATTAGTAAATGTTTTATAAACACGCTCGCTCTTGAATTCTTATATAAATTAGGATAGAAAAATAAATTATAAATTTTACTTTTCTACGCTTGGTGTGTTGTGTGTGTATTTGTGCGCATTTGTTTCGAAACGAGTTTGCTAAGTAGCTTCCAAAATAGCTTATAAACCTATATGTATCCCGCAATATTTACAGAGCATGCATGCGAGACTGGAATGTTCCGTTAGGAAATTACAATGATGAAACATTATTTATCTTTTCTCGTCTTGGATATTCTCGAGTAAATTATTATTATTTCGAATATTCGAAATCAGTGTACTTGGGGGATGATTTCACGCGAATGAAAAATACAAAAATGACCTATTTAATTTGTTAAACAGAGTCGTTTGCATGAATCGAAATGATACTTTGTGTGTTTAGTGTATAGTGTTTATTTATATATACTGATAGGGTTACGCTTGGACTGAATAATATTTGTCTTTTTTTGTAAATAACAATTCAAGCGCGTAAACCTCTTTACACTTTTATTTCAATCCGTGGACCAATGTTTATTTGAATATAGTAATAACGATTATCGTATTATCGTGAATCTGGGTGTACTGCAATTTATAAATAATAAAGTTTAATTTTATCGATCCTGACTGTATCAACGTTCCTGTCCCAATGTTGAGAATTTTGAGAAGGTAACAATTATTTTTGTTGAACAATTATTTATTATCTTTATTTATTTGTTTACTTATTCATTTATTGCCAAAAAATTTATTTAAAATAGATTTTTTTGGCAATAAATGAATAAGTAAACAAATAAATAAATAGATAAATAAATAATTGTTCAAACAAAAATAATTGTTACCTTCTCAAAATTCTCAAACATTGGGACAGGAACGTTGATACAGTTCAGGATCGATAAAATTAAACTTTATTAATTTATAAATTGCAGTACACCCACAGATTTCACGATAATACGATAATCGTTATTACTATATTCAAATAAACATTGGTCCACGGATAATGAAATAAAAGTGTAAAGAGGTTTACGCGCTTGAATTGTTATTTATACAAAAAAAAGACAAATATTATTCAGTCCAAGCGTAACCCTATACAGTATATATAAATAAACACTATACACTAAACACACAAAGTATCATTTCAGATTCATGCAAACGACTCTGTTTAACAAATTGTAAATAGGTCATGTTTTTGTATTTTCATTCGCGTGAAATCATCCCCCCAAGTACACTGATTTCGAATATTCGAAATAATAATAAATTTTACTCGAGAATATCCAAGACGAGAAAAGATAAAATAATGTTTCATCATTGTAATTTCCTAACGGAACATTCCAGTCTCGCATGCATGCTCTGTAAATATTGCGGGATACATATAGGTTTATAAGCTATTTTGGAAGCTACTTAGCAAACTCGTTCGAAACAAATGCGCACAAATACACACACACACAAAGCGTAGAAAAGTAAAATTTATAATTTATTTTTTCTATCCTAATTTATATAAGAATTCAAGAGCGAGCGTGTTTATAAAACATTTACTAATACATTTAAGTGTTTAAACTCATTAGTAACGAATTTTAATGAACAAATATAGTTAATTTTATTGTACACCGTTAAAGTAGTTTCGAACATTTAAAATAAAAAATTAGTTTGACTAACGATAAAATTGAAAATGATAAAAAAAATACATCTTTTATTTTTCAAATTGAATTCGTATTAATCAACTAAATACAAATTTTAGAAATTAAAAAAAAAAATTTTTAAGACTTAATATTTTTTAGTTTTTAACAATTACTTTTTTACTACTATCTGAGCCAATATTTTATGGAATCTACTAAATTATCTTTTATGGGTACTTTTAACCTTAGTATAACTGATTCGATACTACCCGAATCGTTTAACGACTGAGAAGTACTGTTTTTACTTAAATTAATATTTTAGCTAAGAGTCGATGTGTGCTCTAATTGAAATCAAAGTGTTTATGAAACATATTTGGTAAATACGTCTGCAAATTAACGTATGGAATATCAACGGTTTTGAAAAAATCGGCGTATTTATGCGTACGCCGGTCTTATCCAATATGGTGATTGAGCAAAATTTCGTCTTTTAAAATTGTGTAAAATTCAAAAAAAGTAATTGCTATTAAATCCAGTATTATTATGATTTTTAGTTTTTCTATGGAGTTGTTTCATTTTAGTATTACTATAAAAAAACTATATTTATAGAAGATGCTAATTCAAATGAACAATTATTGCATTGCAGAATTATAATTGTAGACTTGAAAAACTCCGAAAAATGAATTTTTAATCAAGTTGATTGAAAAAATATATGGATATATCAAACATTAATATTTCGACACATATATTTACACGATTTCCAGCTCTCTAAAAGTTAACAATTGAAAAGTTCAATATGGCAATTGTGCAAAATCACCTTGGTGGTTTGCACAATTATAGATTGAAAAGAGCAATGATCTCGTTCTATTACAAAACATTAACTTTTACAAAAAAATAACAAAAACAGTACTCCTGAGTCTATAATTATAGCCGCGGAAAATTTGAATTATTGATTGGATCTGACGTACCCTTAACATATTATATGCAAATAACTTTGAATAAATAAACGGACCAAAACTATTATAATTCGAATTGAATACCACGGAAATCTCCTTTCCTAATCTTCAACTTTAAATATTATTTTCTTTTTTATTAGAATATACGTTTCCCCTGTTAAATATTTTAATGTAGCGTTATGCAGAAAATAAATGACAAGGTAAAAACAATAAACTACGAGTCCACGTTACCAAACAATAATCGAAAATAATAAAAAAATGAAGATACGTAGAAAATAATGCTAAAAAGCAAAACAATAAAAGATAAGCAGATAGACAAATAAAACCAACGTTGATAAAGCAAATAATAACAACAATTTGCAAAATAAAAACGATCGACGTGTACAACCGAGACACAAAAGGAGAATATACAACTTGACTTGAAACCGGATACGAAGTCGAGAAAAGCCATGCCAATTTTATTAATCTTCGACATAACTCGTTGATTTTCATATCATTACATATTTTCTTCAAATTTAATTAAATTCTTTACATTGCAATTTTAAAGATATATATCAAAATTAACGTCAATAATTAAGATGTTTAAATTCGTGTCAACAGTACGTTAGTATATGTCGATGATTAGAAAAACATTGTATATGCATACAGCATTTGCGAATCATAATGAAATGAAAAGTGCAAGTGAGTACAAGACGTGAAAGTTTTTTGTGTTCGGGAAGGACATTTCGATTAATAAGTAAATATAGATTTATTGAAGATAGAATATCGATACGTGATTCGCATTGATACTAACAAGGGGAGTACATGAACTTTGGTATATCTTTTGTAATGTAGAAATACGAAGAAATCCAAGTTATTACTTGCCAATGGCCACTTTCACGAAAGTTACTCGACATCTAACAATAATTTCAATGCAATTTACTTCCACTTTACTTGTTTATAAAACTCATAATCAATAGAGATAGACACTAAAACTAAAAACCAGAAGAAACTTGACTTTAGTAGATACAATTTAAAAAATAAGAAACTTAAATTGCTAAATTTGGAGTAAAGTTATGAAAAAATAAGAAATTGAAGAAATTTTAACCAAAATTTAAAATGAAAATTTTATTGTTTCTTTTAGCCTGAAATTCTTTATTTTCTTATTTTTTTCATAATTTTACTCCAAATTTAGTACTAAAGCTTCTTTTTTTTTAAATTGTATTTGCTTGAACTTAACTTTCTTCTGGTTGTTGGTTCGATTGTTTATCTTTATTTGTTTCGAAGTTATAAGCGATTAAATTGGAAGTAATTTTCTTTGAAATTATTATTAAATCTCGAATAACTTTCGTCAAAGTGGCTATTGGCAAGTAATAACTTGGATTTCTTCGTATTTCTACATTACAAAAGATATACCAAACTTAGGGTAAGATCCATTTCCCGAAGGTCATGTGCTTCCCTTGTAAGTGCGCTAAACGTTAATTTTGATTATTATATTGAAATTGTTTTAAATCATAACATATTTTATACGCTTTTCCTTTCAATAATAATGTATTGACAATGTTCTGTGAACACCGATGTTATAATGTAAAAAATTTTGAATCAATATTTTTTTATCAAAGCACAGAGGTATACGATATTTTTAATGATATTTTGTTAATATTTTTGTAGGATACGTTTGATTTTCATTTAAACATTGACTAGTTAAGTGTTCATTTTTTTTATCCTAATTCGGTGCCAAAAGCAGTAAACAACGGTTATTAACTATAATAAATTAATATTTTTTTCTGGAAATATTTTAAGTCTCTGATTTCATATTCGAATTTAATTTTCATTTATAACCCCTAAGGAAATAAAAAAGTAGGATTGAAGGTGAAAAATTTGAATATATTATATATATATGTGTGTGTGTGTGTGTGTGTGGTGTGTGTGTGTGATACGACACTACTTTTGGCAATTTTTTTAATACACAATGACGGACAAAATTTTTTTAACATTTTTTGGAATAAGGTCATTTTCTTATATACGTATCTTGAGTTCCATTAATTTTGGAAAAAACAAATGCATATTAAAGTTAAGATAATCACTATGTACGAGTAATTTTATTATAAATTGAGTTAGGTAAAAAATTTCGAAAATATTCGAATATTATTAAGTAAATCTAAAAATTTATCACTCAGTGTTCTTTTATGCTTTAAAAAATATAGTTCCGAACGTAAAAGTATTAAATCTTAATAAATTGTACTGTTTCAGCTTTAATATACATTTCTTACTTTTATAACAAAATTAATAAAACTCAAGATACATTATGTATATGCATTATCGGTCACACCGCAAACTAAATAATTTACTTTTAGTATAAAGTAGGCCCATTGTACTCTTTGTCCACTATGGTTGGTGGAATTTCCCAGAGCACGGCCTTTATTAAAAACAATTAAAGGCGTTTCGTCCTCGATCTCCAGCTTGGACTCCTCACTGAGGAACTGGAGATCTTACCTTAGACGCCTGTCGCAAGATGAACCGCGACAATGGCCTACTTTATTTCTAAAAGTAAATCATTTAGTTCGCGGTGTGACCGATAATACATATACATATAGACATTTACGAACGATAGATTCATTTATTTCTCAAGATACATTAATTTGAAAAATGACCTGTTTGAAAAAAATTTTCGAAAATTTTTGTGTGGCACTGCTTATGATACTATACTACTCAACCGAGTAAAAATCGAATTAGGCACACTTAACTAACAGTCGATAACAATAGATCACGTATCGATATCTACCCTCGAAATAGGAAACAAATAAAAGTAGAAGAGTATACACTGAAAAAAGCGTTAGTGACTTCAATAAAATATTTTAATACAAAAGATTGATTAAAACGAAAAAATCTTTAGTACTTGTCAAAATGCGGTGAACATCTTCCGATTAAATTAAACTTATTTTCCAACTCAATAACTATTTCTTAGATTCCAACAATAATATTTTCAAGCATATTGAACAAATATTTGATCGAAATTCACTAAATTCTTGATTCAGCGCACAGAAAGAGACAAGAGACAAGAGACAATCAAGTATATATCTCGGAGACGAGACTCGTTAACGAAATAAACAATTGTTGCGTTAAGACTCTCCGGAATTAACGTGTCTGGAAATGAGGAGAGACTCACCGGTTGCCCCCCCGGTGTATCGGACGCCTAGCGTCGTCGATCATCGACATATCGTCAACAAGAAGATGTCGGTCGTGGGGGGCAGAGAGAGGCTGGCTCTCTTGTTTTCGCAGGAGTTAAAGGGGGATCGGGTGTACTGTTCCAATTGAACACCTCGTACATGGACGAGGACATTCTCATATCTGTAAAAACAAATTTACCGATATACCCCTCGATATCACTTTTTTCTTTTTCGGATCTTCTTTCGTTCTGTTTATTGTTACTTTTCTCGGGGAAGGGCCGCCGGTTGTTTTGTGTTGTTCATTTCAAAGGGGTTTGACTTTACGTATCCGTTTAGGATGATTAACATTTCTTTGTATTCGCGTTAATTATTAATTGCGGGTTTGGTAAATAAATATGAGAACGAAACAAACCCCTTTGAAAAGCGATAAAAATTAAATTAATCAAAGTATGGTAATGCAGAAACAAAAAAAATTTCTTTTCTTCGTAACATAGATCACCGGTTAACTGACAACTATTTTTCACTATTCGTGCCCAAACTCATAAGCCAAAAAACTTAAAAATGAAATACGTAATATTGAAATCTAGAAATATTTTGAGTCGCTGAATTGAATTTGAATATCTGTAGTTATATATTCAGTTGTAAATAACGATAATACCATTGTATACCAAGTTTCATTCAAATTAATTGAAAAACAAGAAATTGATTCAATTTGATAATATATAATACGTAACCAGAATTAGCACAATTTTTTATCGTAATGATACAATGCTAGTCAACCGGTTAAGAGTATTTTAACTATGTAAGAAGAAATCTTTTTGTTAAAAGGTTTCCAAACTCAATTTTGATGCTCCCTACCTTATCGACATAACACAATTGTATATTGTATTTGGACACGATGAAATTCCTAGTAGAAAGCATTTTGAAGTTAGTTAAAACCATTTTGTTTTCGGTCAAACGGTTAGTTATTGGTTAAAAACGACGTTCCCTAAATGCTTTGATTTCCACTTAATAGCAATAAAGCCTATTGCATTTCGTTTACTAAATATCAATCTATGTACTAAATTTTAGCCAGATGTATTCATTATGTTTTGGAAAACCATATTTACAAAAATTAATTCAAATCATTTATAATATGACCTGAAATTGTGGAAAAAATATCCTAAAGTCTTGGTAAAGAATTTATCCGAAAAATAGTGGAATATTTTTGTCGAAAGTATATTACACAGGTAAATATTTAATACAGAAAGAATAATAAACTCTTAAAACTTTATAAACGAATACCCTTATGTAATTATATTTAGGTCGATAATGTAGAGAGGGTAAAATAAGTTATAGACCCTTTTAATTATCTGTGTCTATCTGTGAATAGAAAAGTGAATAATAAATTAGTTTTACTCTTTTTCTGTAAAAAAATGTATAGGTGTATTAGACATATTAGTGGATAACATTGATATCAAGATCCCTACCTATTACAAGTGAGATTTATGGAAATTCACCTACAATTGTCTCGGTAACGAGAAAAAAATTTAGGAACATTAGTTCGATTTGATTTATTTTATTATAAATAAAATTCGCAAATAACAAACTAACTATCTTTCGCATGCAAAAGAACACTTGAAATTTATATTGACATTAACGAGTTTGTTTCTCAACCCACTATTCGTTAAATTTCCATAATTTAAATTAAATCGAACCCAGAAGGCAGTTTCGTATGCACAGAAAGGTGTTCGCACAAATAAAAGGGTGCACCTTCGTAAATGGGGGTGGGAAGGATGGGGAAGGGGTTGAATAGAGAAGATAGGACTGTGAATGAGCGGCGTGAAATGTGTGCTGCGAGCGTGCTGGAGATTGAGGAGAACCCGCGCGAATGGGGGGGACCCACAAAGTCAGAGAGCGAGAAAGATAAAGGTGAAACGTCGAGTTTATCGTTCCTGAGCACTCGTGTATACGCTTTGTTGCAGGTACCTTTTTCCTCCGTCGAATTTCCCAGAGCAGAATCCCAAAAGGATTCCGAACTAATCGATTCAATGTTGCTTTTTTTTAACGCCAAATAAAGTATTAGGATAAGCGATTTTAATGGAATTTTGCAGCGCGAAATATCGACTGCGGGATATGTATTGCCATCTGCACTGTAAGGTATCAGTAGATACAATCGCGACTTTATTTGTTTACGTAAAGGAAAAATAAAAGAAATGGTTGTAATGTGCAATGATAGATGAATGTCCTAGAAAACACAGATGGCGCCACAATCTTTGCTATTTTCGTCATTGAATAATTTATCTTTAATCCAATTTCAATAACATACTAGTAATCCGATATAACAAAAATTAACTGCAGCTGTTCAAACGATATTCGTTGATTTAAATTTTAATAATTTATCGGTACAATAAGAACTCTGATTGATGTTCGCAGTAGCAACCAACATAGTAAGACTGCGCTGAACATGTTCGATAGTTTTTTTTCTACAAAAGGATTTTGCTCGAAAAGATTCGTAATGTTCCTTTGTGGCTGCATAGCAAAAAAAACAGAAAAGTGATGAACAAACGATAGTTGCAGTAGCGGCCACTACGCGTCGTTAAATAAAACGCAAGCGACGCAAATGTTTTTAACCAAACTACTAAAGAGAATAACTAAAATACATGTATATATATTTTGAATTACTTTGAAGGAATTTCGGGCCTGATTAATAGAAACGTTGGTTGATGCAGTAACCAAATTAAAAAATTTGAAAGGATAATTCTCATTCGTAGTCTCAAAGTAATTTGTAACAATGAGTAACACTTAGTCATGCCTTAGTAGTACAACAACAAGACTCGTGAAGTCTTAATCGTAGCAAAATATACTAAATGAAAGTATATTGATATATTAAGAAAATATATTGCTTATGACAATTGAACATTCTTAAGATAAATTAATGCTCTCGGAACTTAACACTAGGACTCATTCCTGAAATAAGATTGGTTAAATACTTAAAAAAAATGTATCAATCACACTATGCACGATCAAAAAACATGGCAATCTTGTGGCCCTACTTGGTCGAATATCAGCAATAGGTAAGTATACATTATTGTTACTCACATTTATAGAGAACGTAATCGACAGCACCTTCCGTAACAATATCAATTCCATATTTAAATGTACGTTGGTTAATAACACAAAATGTATATTTGGAGTCAAAGAATGATTCGTGGTACAAATTTGAGCATCCCGTTATAAGTGACTGGTGACCACATAGTCAATGAGTACTTGGAACAAATCATTCTTATGATAATCGATAATCTACAGATTCTAAAGTAAAATCAACGGATTCGAGACTCCGTGATACTCACTCCAGTGCACCAAAGGCCCATAGAGAACGGAAAATCATTCCGGTCCAAAGAGTAGAACGATGTGGTGCGAAACGTACATTGATCATGTGACACTGGATGAATGGTTCGATGTACGATGTTGATGTACGGTTAGTGTCATTTGTCATCTTTCGTGCTGTTCAAATAATACGTATGAGTGAAGTTGGCGATTTCATTTTTGCATACTTTACCGATCCTCGGTTCAAAATTAGACATCGCCGTTTACAAGCAACATCGTCAATCGAATCACCCAAACTTTGCCAAACAAACAGATTTGATGATACGAACAACAAATAGGATAATAATATAATGTCACATGTGGATACAAACCTTCCCCAGGTTTACGATCAAGACCACCAGCAGAGGTGGCTCGTTTCTTGCTACCGTCAAGTTCGCGCTCGGAGGAGCGCCTGGTCAGTGGTTGGGCAGCTGAAAACATCATGACGTTTGTTGTCGAGGTGGCTCGTCGTGTACCCCAAAAACCAGCAGCAACGGCGGATGCGGCGCCACCTGTATCGGCAGGCTCGAGCATACGGGGCGTCGAGCTTCCAAATGCGAATACGATGTGGGAACGTTCATTTTTACGTTTCGCCTCGATCCGAGCTTCGCGTTCCTGGTTTTTACGGAGTATAGCTTCGCGCCTCTCCCGTTCCGCTTCCCATATGAGTCGTTTCCGTTCCTCTACCTGACTGCGTCTGCACAGACATTTCGAACGTTAGCGACATTAACTATTTCTTTAAACTTAAGAGGATGTCGGAGCTATAGCCTCCATCAAAGCCACTCGATCTCGAGACTTCGAATAGCGCTGTAGTCAGGAATCGATTTCGACGATAAACGTACTTTAAACATAAATTATAAATTTGACAGCTACTTAGAGCTGTTAAAAGATACTTTCCCCCCTAGCTATGACTAAAATTCAGGTAATTGTAATATTTATGTTGTTCATTTTTTTAAAGAAGTGTGTAATACGTTGCGTCTGGCATTACGGCAGATATAGACTCAATGAATACCAGACGTATTACACAATTCTTTAAAAAAATAAACATTTGCTGCCAAAAGTAATATTACAATCAGCTCAATTTTAGTTATAGCTAGAGGGGAAAGTATCTTTCCACAGCTCTAAGTAGCTGTAAAAATTATAATTTATGTTTAAAGTACGTTTATCGTCAAAATCGACACCTGACTACAGCGCCATTCGGAGCCTCGAGATCGAGCAGGCTATCAACGAAAGCTAGAGCTCCGACACCCCCTTAAGAGAGTGTCATATTCAACTATTATCCTTTCAACCTTGTCGATGTAAAAAACGTGACATAAAATTGGGCATAATTAAATAAAGGGAACTGCGTGATAAATTTTAGGAAGAAATCTTTGCTACTTTATGAGAACCATATCTGAAAACAAATTTTAAAATATATTTCTAATCATTAAGCATAACCTAATATTGTACAATAATGATTACTAATTTTAGTAAGAAATGATTGATTGTCCATATATAATGAATATTCGTGTTTCATTTGTAATACCGACAGATTATTAAAAAACGAAAGATATTTTAATTTTGTGTAATTTAAGTGTTCCTCAGCACGTCAGCACGCTCACAAAATTTTTCTTTATAAAAATTAGCTTATAAATCAGATCATAGAAAACTAAGTTTCCTCATATGTAAAATAATATAAAGACATAATATAAATTCGTCGTAGCAAAATCAGATTTTTTTATATACGCCATCAATTAATTTACTACATTACATTCCAAAATATTTATTAAGTAAATTTTTATATCATTTTACGCAAATACTTAGTATTAATTTAATCGGACTATTATAAATAAACTAAATGTTATAAAAAACAATTTTGTCAGGCTAGGGAACGTCGACATGCTGAGGAGTACACTTTTAAGATGATATTTTACATCGATAATGTACGGAGTATCAAAGTTGAGTAAGGCATCACCCCGTTAACTTTTAGTGAACGGGTAGTCCACTTGAGTGTCTTAAAAAACCATCTTAGAACTATTTATAATAAACAATATTTATAGAGGTTTTTAGATCCCGATAACGAATTCAATGTATAATTAAAAAAATTCAAGATGGTAGATTCAATATGAATAAACATCGATTTTTGAGGTAATTGATTACAATTTTGATTGCCAATTTACACCTACATCAAATTTACAGTGCCCTTTTTCTTTATTCGTAAACAATATTTTCATATTATTTCTAATAGTTTACGAATCAAATAATCCAATATTTGAATAAAGATCAGCGATTAAAATCGTGCAACAATTAAACTGTTTCATTGAAAAGTAATTAAGTAAATTAAAAACATATATTTGTTTGAACGGTCTCAAAATAAATATCTGCTTCAAATTAAAAACATTCTAGACATAAAATTTTAATTAAAAAATATACCAATTTTAAAATTACAAAATATTTATTCGTTTCGAACAAATATTTGTTTGGGCCTATTCAAACAAATAATTTATTGAATTCGTTAAATTTATTTCTCAGTGTTTTAGTTTCTACCTCTACATGATAGATTACTTGATCGTTTTGTGCAAAATAAAAATTGATTTTGAAATAATGACCCAAATTTGATAGTTAGTAAATCATGAATTCGATAACGAAGAGTATCTCGAATGTATTTTAATCCTGTTAAAGAGGCGCGTTATCCGCAAACAAAAACTAACTTAATGAACTTTTGTCCGTGAGTTTGAAGAAGTCATTGATTTCACACCAAGTATTCGCATTATAACTTTCGTTGATACGGTAACAGTAATCGTAAAATTAACTTTAACAACGCGCTCTCCTGTTTTAACGAAAAAAGAACAAAAAAGAAGGAAACGGGGTTAAATACGAAAACTTTGGCGATAATACCCTATTTTTTGTAATTGAAGCTTAGACATCATTAATTGAATTATTAATAACCGTGAGTTGGTCGCGAGCTGGCAAACAAGGAAAACGCATTATAGTACAAAGTTTTAGACATGATATGTGAAACCTTTCAATCGCAAACGTTATTACTTTATATAGGGCTTCTCATTTTTCTTCTTAACTTTCGAGTCAATAAATCGCGTATGAAAATCTATTTAAGGCATTAGTTCCGTTTACCATAATGCGTGTATATCGCAACTACACCTATACAGATGCAAGGATTGTGATATTAAAACAAGTTTCTTTTTACTTTCCTAATAATCATTTTCTTTCCAAGTTCTATATTTTTTCATTTACGTATATCCACATTTATTTTCCCGAGTGTTTGCGTAATAAAGGAATTAACGTCTATACACCCGGAAGATTTTTCAATAAAAATATATCGCTCGTCATTTAACAAAATTAGAATGAACGTCGTGAAACAGATCGGCGGTACTACGATATATAAATTCGAACGCGTTTTAGCTTCTCGAGAAGATAAGATATTTTTTTCAATCAATTGTTCATTGGTTGAAAGAATGAGAAAAATTTATAATAAAAAGTGTGGAATGACCAATAATCAAATAGATTTTTATGTCAAAGTAGGTTATGCTTACTTGAAAGTAGATGTTCAAATTCTTTTTATATAATATGCATGGATTTTATATAACATTAATTTTCACCGTTTTATAATAACAATTTCATATAAAATTATAAACACTAATTTAAATAAGTAAAAAAGCATATTATTAAATATAATTTTTAGAGATACTATCAGTATGTTCTATACAAGATCAAATTCACTAAAAGTAATGGTAGAAAAAAACTAGTAATCGAAAAATAAACTTTATATAACAAAATATAAAAATAATAATAATGTAATGATGCTTTTAAAATTGCTTGAATGACATTTTTAGTCCTCATCTTTCGTGTTGAAATTAATTACTATTCGTTATAGATTAAGAAAAGTAATCAAATTATTTTAAAGAAAAATTTTATATTGTTATTACAGAACGAAAATTAAATTTTTGTATATTTAATGAAACAATTATGTAAACAACTTTATATATTTTGTAAACAATCTTTTGTTTTTTAATAAAAGATATTGTCTGAAGAGGGTAGATATAGAGGATTTCCAGGAAAAGGTCCAACTTTTATTTACTACACTCAATGTACCTAGAAATATAATTACATAGACTAAGAATACAATAAATAAGAAAAAAAATTATTTATTTCTTTATAATTTATCTGTTTCGAATGAACATCCACAATGTTCGACTAAAAATTATTATAAAATTTTGTAGTACGCTGTAGGATACGATATCAAATATATCTCATTCATGCAAATTGAATTTTTTAAAACAAAAGAAACGTCAAAAATAATTTAAAAAATCTACGCGTTTAAATTAAATTTTTTATAATTAAAAGCTGTTGCTTTTAATTAAAATCTCATATCGATATATACGTATATATATTTTAAAATATGAACAACCGTCGGAAAAAAAAATTTAAAAACAATAAAATGAAAGTTGTACACCTATACCTTTTATGAGATATTTTTATCTATGTAAACTTGAACTCACAAAGAAAGCATCAGGCCTGTGGGAAACGGATCTTTACCAAAATCTACTATTCTGATTTCTACGACAAAAATATAAAGAAACCCAAAGCCACAGATGCCAATACCTTTTTTTATGGAATTTATAAGCAAATAACCAAAATTTCTCAAAAGAAAATGTTTGACTCTGGTCGTTTATATCTCCCAAAATCTAGGAAAAAGTTGTGATCGAGTAGATTATATTTAAAACTAGCTCGTCACGTTGCGACAAGGTAAATTGCCGCGTAAAAACAGTTATTTATTTCAATTCGGGGAAGAGTAAGTTGTCAACAACTCCCCGAATTGAAATGGGTAACGGTCGCAAGGAGGAGAGGACGCGAGTAGGAGAGGGCCGGGGAGAGACAATGGGAATGATTGGCCCTTTTGCCGATTAGGAGCCAATCAGCAGGGCCGATTTTTCGGCGGCGATCGGTAAGGCGGCGCGTTCGCGCGCCGTCGGGCAGTCTAGCTCGGGTCTCGAGAGAGAAAACACAGCGCGCGGAACGATCCCTCTCATCGCTACTTACGAGAAGTGGCTCGGAGATAGGAGAAGGTGTTCGAGAGTGAAGAGTGTGTGTGTGGGTGAGTGGAGTGAGGACGTGGAGTTGGGAGCGGAACGAGCTAGGAGAGTGTGTGGGAGTGGAGGCACGGCAGATCGAGCGGATTCGAGGTTACAGAGGCGGACGAGGCCGAACGAGACGAGACCGAGAGAGAGAGAGAAAGAGAGGGAAGAGAGTCGGACAACATCCAGCAGAAAGGAACGTGGCCCCGACGAGAAGCCGTAGGAGTAAGTAGTTTGGTAAATTTTGGCGAAGGCTCGATCGCGAGATAGGACCGCGTAACAAAAGTGAATTCGCTGTACGGGAGCACGCGCGTGTGTGTGTGCGTGAGAGAGAGAGAGAGAGAGAGAGAGAGAGAGAGAGAGAGAGAGTGCGAAAGTAGGAAGTCGGGTAAAGCGGCGAGAGAGAAGGCGAGAGAAAGAAAGAGAGAGAGAGAGATAGAGAGAGGAGGAAGTGAAGGAAAGAGGGAGAGAGAGAGAGCCAGACGACGGTATCTTGAGGTGTGTGTGCGTGTGTGTGAGTGTGTATTACTGTGTTGGTGTGTGTGAATATCCGATTTATATTGTCGCGACGAGTGAATTTAATTATTATCGAATATTTAAACAAGTGGATATTATTATTTATTATTAAAAGTTATTTTCTCCCGTTAATTGTGTTTTGTTTATTTAACCCCCGTCCCCTACCCTCCTATTCCCGAGGTTGCGTAGTCGTTTCTCGGAATTCCCTCTGGGATATTGTATTTAGTGTGCCCCAAAAGAAAGATTATTAATAATTGTACACGGAGTACGGGAACGCTTTTTCGGTATAAGAAGCACCGTGTTACAAAAATGGCGCCCAACGTGGGGCCCTGAGTGACGATAAGGGTCGGACGCGTGAAAAGTAAACGGGAAATAGATAGTGCGAGCGATCGAGCCAAGCGATTTAACTTAGAGAATAAGTGATTTAATTTAGAGAATAAGTGTGAGACGGACAGAGTGAGTGTGCGAGGAAACAAAAGTGTAAATATGCAGAGCCACGCGCGGGCAATGCTTGACCTTATGGTCTCGCGAGAGAAGGACAGTAAAGAGAAGTGTTTACACTTTAACCGACAGTGCCGTGTTAGATGGTCTGGCCGAGCGGAAGTGTAGTAGAGAGGGGAGGATGCCGGTGTTGAGAGATCGGCTTTTGCGCGCGATGTTAAAGGAAATCGAACCCGCTAACACACAGATCCCATGGTACGCATGGGATAACGAAGGCGGGGAGGGGGAGAGACATGAAGAAAGCGCACCTGAGTCGGAGAGAGAGACAGGGTAGCCGTCGCGTCCACGGGAGCAACCAAGAAGAAGAGGGGGAGACCGCGAAAAGTAGTTGGCGACGGAACGCCGAGCAAAAGAATTAGACCGGAGGATGTACCGCAGGTTTCGAGTGTGGAGGGGATTCACGATGGGCGAGAGAGACAGGAGGAAGGCGCGCGGTACGATTTATATATACCAATAGTTTCGGGCGGAATATCTTTTCCCCCCACCACTACGACCACAACGGTATCGAGTTCGATGACTCAGTTGGCTCCGCCGGGTCTGATCGCGTTCGGTCGACACGTGGCTACTACGCAAACGGCTCCATCGTCGTGTCATCTCGACGCCCCGTTACCGAGATTAGCAGTACGACGGGAAGTGCTAGAAATTCTGCGGCAAAACCGGGATGACGTAGAATATTTTTCGCGGCGCGTTACGAGTGGCGCGGATGGTTCTCCCGATGTGCGCGCGGAGCCGCACGAGACGTATTCACAAACTATATCGCCGAATGCGTATGGTTCGGCGAACTTAGTGACACCGCAGAAACCGATTTTACCTACGGAAGGGGATAAGGAGCGGTGGTATACACCTGCGCAATTGACGGGTTCGGATAGGAGTGTGTCCTCCCGTTCACGGCCCAAGTGCGAGTTCGCCAAGTGTGGTGACGTCCGAGGAGAGTGAGACGGAGAGTTATAGACGCGAGTTAGAGGAAGCGAATCAAGATCTCTTCGAGTTGTCGAACAGATGGGAAACGCGGCGTTGCTCTCCCATCGAGAGGGACACACGGCGACGGGAAAGGAAGCCGGTTGTCTAGGTTGGTTAGGTCGTCGGGTTGCAGGGGAGGGGCAACGAGTGCGAGCGAAAGTGATGGCGAGTGGCTTCCGCGTTCGCGTATGGCGAGTCGCCGGTCCCGCCGGGAGCAAAACGGTGTTTTGAGTGACAGTGACGAGGGTGAGGACTTAGTTCCGCGGATGCGCGAACTTCGCGCCGAGGACGCACCGAGGCATATCCGAAGGGTGTGCAACGGGTCGTGCCGAGGATAGCAAATGGCGTCTGGTGCGATTATTGAAGGACTGGGGTTTGAGTTTTAGCGGAGAAGGGAAAATGGAGGACGCGGAGGATTTTATTGAACAGCTGATGGACTGTCGCTCCGGATCCACCGCGCGCTCTGACGAGTGGATGCACGCGTTGCATTGCGTGTTTAAAAAGCGGGCCGCACGCTGGTTCCGAACGGTGAAGCCGTTGCTGCATTCTGGTCGGATTTCGAAAGGGAATTCCGAAATCAATTTGTGCGACGGTATGATAACGGCGATCTCTACGAGGATTTGCTCCGCAGGACGCAAGGCAAAGGAGAGACGGTCAACTCATACATTATGAGTGTGAGGTACATTCTCTCACGCTTCTCGCACCCTCCGCGTGAGGAAGAGGTTGTGAGGATGGTGTACCGGAATCTACATCCCGATTACCGCCGCGCGATGAGTGATCGCGTGGTTATGGACCTGAAGGATATCGAGAGGTACGGACGGCGGTTTGAGAGACAGAGAACACTCGACAGTCGGTATGTGCCTCCCCCACCGGCGGAGAAGATGCATCTACCCGGCGCAGGTGCCCGAATGTTCCAATAAAGGCGAAGGTGGCCGCGGTGTCCGAGAACCCGGCCCCCGAAGTGTGCGAGTGAGAAGAGCGGAAAGAGGAAGGGGGAGTCGGGAAGGAGTAAACAAAAGGGAAAACCCTCGGGCGGTTCGCGGCGGAAGAAAGTGCGTGTGCCGGACGACCACACGGGAGCGAGGTGGATCCTCCGATTTGAGTGACAGAGAGGGGGTTGCAGCGGTTGGTGAGAAGGGAGCGCCGTCTTTCCCTCGTGAGATCTCGAGTAGAGTAGCCGGTCGAGCGGCACCGACGTATGCGAATGTGGTGGCCTAGCAAGCCTCCACCTCAATTAAGTAGCTCAACTGCGAGACGGGTTGAGATGAGAGCGGCTACCACGGGACGGGAAAGTCAGTGTGGGCAACGAAACTCATCCAACACTGGGAAGACAGCGCCTGCTACAAATGTGTTCGTTGGTGCCTGCTATACCTGTCAGGCGGTAGGCCACCGCGCGTACGAGTGCCCGGAGATTATCTGTTTTCGATGCAGAGGAAAAGGACACGCCGCGCGGGAGTGTTCATCACCGAAACAAACGTCGAGTGAGGCGTGTCCAGTTGTGTGGACGCACCAGGTGTCACGGCTCGTTCGTGCGTCAATCGAGATTGCGTAGCGTTCCGCAATCGTTCGGGAAACGGGCGGATGGGGGAGCAGAGGAGGTAAAAATCCCTGTCCCCCCCCAGTGAGTCGATGCGCCCGTCGGCGGAGAGTGAGGGGAGAGAAGCAGAGAGGTCAAACTGTCTTACGCAAAACAAGACGCGTACGGAGGTTGAGTCAAGGCTAGCGCAAGCCGAGACGGACGACCGAGAACCGCGTAACACAGCTGACTCGAATGTAAACCGAGAGTGCGAAGCGGCAACTCGAACAGCTGATGGTGATAAACGAATGGCGTTCGTGAAAGAGATAGCGAGAGAAATGCTAAGAGTGCCGGTGACGAGTAAAAAGGTGATTGACCCTTCGAATCCGTGGGGAGACCCTGTGTTGGCTTGGCCTCATGGGAAACTACGGGGTCAGGACCCACCGGTGGTGTGTGAGAAAGAGAGTGAGGTTGCAATGTCCGAAGCCCGTATGGATCGGGGAGATCAAGGGTATGTTGACGTGGCGGTGGAGGAAGAGAACAGCGAAGAGGAGATTACGGTTTCAGGTGTAAACACCGAGAATCGTAATTTTCTGTGTGTCGAGTTGGGGGGAGAAAGGTATAAGGCCCTTCTCGATCCCGGTGCTACGCGCTCATTCATAGGTCCGCGGCTGGCAGAACGTTATGCTAGTCGGTTAACGAAGAAGATCTCTCTATTCCGTACGGCGACGGGTAAAATGAGCCGCACGCTCGGCACATTGAGAGTCTGTTATAACGATTGATGAAGTGCCGAAGAGTGTCGAGTTATGCGCTGCACCAGCCCTGGAACACGACGTGATTTTAGGAATGGATTTCGGGCGCGCGTTCGATATTGATGTGCGTCTGGGTCGAGGGGTGTGGCGCATAAATGAGGGAGAGTGGCACGAATTTTTGGGTGACGAGAAGAGTGACGAGAGAGCGTATGTGTTCGCCGAATGCGCGGGCATCTCTGAGTTGAGAGATGTCGAGAGAGAACGTGTGGATGCACTCGTAGAGAGAGTCCTGAGTAGACAGACAGCAGGTGTTCCGGG
The DNA here is from genome assembly GCA_026168455.1 of Theocolax elegans. Lineage (NCBI taxonomy): Eukaryota > Metazoa > Arthropoda > Insecta > Hymenoptera > Cerocephalidae > Theocolax > Theocolax elegans. Next base: position 37,809,899 of record CM047431.1, on the reverse strand, counting down.
GGTGACGCACCTCGCGGAACACCACATAGTGGTGACGGACAACACTCCGATTCGTCACAAAATCCGTAGGATGTCCCCACGGATGCTTGAAGTGGCGACGGAAGAGGTTGAGCGTCTGTTCAACGAGGGCATTATCGAGAGGTCGGCCAGTGATTATAGTAGTGCGCCTGTCTTGGTGAAAAAGCAGGATGGGACCTACCGTTTTTGTGTTGATTATCGGGACTTAAATAGAGTGACACGTAAGGACGAGCACCCAATACCCAATATGGACTCGATCCTGGACAAGTTACGGAAGGCCCGATACATATCGACGATTGACTTGCGCCAGGCCTACTTCCAGGTACCGTTGGAGAGATCGAGTCGGAAGTATACGGCTTTTGCAATTCCAGGCTCGGGTCTTTGGCAGTTCACGAAAATGCCGTTTGGGCTTTCAAATGCGCCTAGGACCCTGCAACGCCTTATCGATTCTCTCTTCGGTCCTGCATTCGAGCCTTATGTGTTTTCGTATCTGGACGATATTATTATTGTTACCGAAACATATGAGGAGCATCTGAAGTGGCTGAACTAGTACTTGAGAGACTTGTGGGAGCGGGGCTAGAGGTGAATAAGAGAAAGTGTGAGTTTTGTTGCGCTCAGGTGAGATACCTCGGCTTCCTATTGGATAGGGAAGGACTCCGCCCTGATCCGAGAGGGTAGCACCGGTGCTTGACCTATCCGGCCCCGAAAAACGTTAAGCAGTTACGGCGTTTTTTGGGTATGCTCGGGTGGTATGCCCGATTATACAAAGGGACTCGGAACTCAAGATCCCGTTAGTAAGGCTGCTTCGCAAAGGACAACCCTGGGAGTGGGGGGAGGAGCAGCAGGAGTCGTTGAGCAATTAAAGAGAGCCTTGACAGTAGCGCCAGTCTTAGCTCGCCCCGATTTTGCGAAACCGTTCACTATTCAGTGCGACGCTAGCAATTCGCAATCGGGGCGGTGCTTACACAGGAAGGGGAGGATGGAGAGCATCCGATTGTGTACGCGAGCCGAGTTTTGACAGCTGCCGAGAGGAATTACACGACGACAGAGGAAAGAGTGCCTCGCCGTCGTGTGGGCGATTAGGAAGCTGCGCGCATACATTGAGGGGTATCGCTTTAGCGTCATCTCGGATCATAGTGCACCTTAAATGGTTTGCGCATCTACGTGATCCGACGGGCCGTTTAGCCCGCTGGGCATTGGAGATGCAGCAGTGGGATTTGAAATCGTGCATCGTAAAGGAGCGCTCAATCATTTCCCTGACGCTCCTTTCCAGTATGTACGAAGACGAGGAGACGGTCATAGCGAGCCTGATGAGTGAGGAGATCAAGGATGGGGATTATCTAAAACTTAAGGGAGAGATCGAGAAATTTCCCCTAAAGTTTCAAAATTGGAAAGTGGAAAACGGCTTTATATATAGATATAGAGCCGATCCACTCTTTGGATCCAATTATACATCGAGAGGAGAAATGGCGCCTTGTTGTGCGCAGGAGGAGCGTGACAGAGTGATGTGGGAGGCTCATTGTACTCCCTCCTCCGGTCATTTGGGAGTTGATAAAACTTATGACCGGGTGGCAAGAGAGTATTATTGGAAGGGAGTTTATTATGATGTAGAGACGTTCGTGAGAGGGTGTGAAGTGTGCCAGAGGTTTAAGGTGCCGCAGACGGGCGCTCAGGGTCTTATGGGACACCGAGTTGTGAGAGGCCCCTGGGCTGTTGTTGCGGCCGACCTTATGGAGTTTCCGCCGAGCAAGTCGCAATGTCGTTATCTGGTCGTGTTCCAAGACCTATTTACACGTTGGATTGAGGTAAAGCCCTTGCGACGTGCCGATGGGAAGTCGGTAGCTCGTGCATTTGAGGAACTAATACTCTTCCGATGGGAGGCGCCGGACTATTTGTGGACAGACAACGGAAAGGAGTTTGATAATAAACTCCTTGCCAACACTTTGCGCGAATATGGAGTGAAGCACGTGACTACGCCCCCGTACCATCCACAAGCCAATCCGGTCGAGCGGAGCAATCGCACGCTCAAAACAATGATCGCGGCTTTTGTGGGTGGAGATCATCGTGATTGGGGATAAGCACGTACATGAATTCCGGCACGCGATAAATACGGCGGTGCAAGCTTCGACCAAGGTGTCCCCTGCGTTCCTCAACTACGGAAGACACCCGAGGCCAGTCGCGAGCTTGAGGAGAGAGATAGAGAGTGGACCAGAAGATTGAGAGAATTTCTCCCGAGGTGTGGGCAGAAAGAGTGAGGACGCCTTGATGCGTTACGCGATTTAGTAGCCAGGACACATAGACCAAGCTCGCGTAAGACAGGAACATTATTATAATCGGGGGAAAGCGAGCCGTGGAGTTCAACATTGTGACCGTGTGTGGGCCCGGACTCACGTGCTCTCCGACGCTTCGAAGAAAATTTCGAGGAAGCTGTCAGAGAAGTACGAGGGTCCGTTCGAGGTGATAGAGAAAAGTCACCGACGGTGTACATCTGGGGGAGAGGAGAGGAGAAGACCAGGCGGATATTAAAGGTGCATGTCAGTGACTTGAAAAGATATATACCACCTCGTCGGTGTGGAGTGATAGAGTGTGTGCTGGTGTGATTCTGTGTGTGTAAGAGAGTAGGAAATTATGAGGAGGAAATTATGTATATTAACGTGTTCTTTGTGTTGATTTTAGAGGATGGAGTCAAGAGAGCCGGACATCGGGAGAGGAAGAGAAGACGGAGCAGAGGAAGAGCGTTTTGATGATATGTTCGCCCGGTCCACCCCTTCAACCAGCCCTCTTAGTTGGTACGAAGAGAGCGAAAAGGAGTTTGGAGCACTGTGGGAGGAAGAGCGTCTTGAGAGAGAGAGAACATATGGTCAGACGTCGACGAATAAGGAGCCCGAACCGAGGGTGATGGAGGAAATGATGGAGGTTACCCCTCTAGCAGCCGAGAGAGAAGGGACGGCTGCAAGGGACGAGCCTTCTGGAGAGGAAGGTCTTCCTTCCGTCATTACCCCAGGGAAGGTGGAGGAGATACGGGTGTCACCGGAGCGGGTGCAGAAACTCCATGGAGAACTCGTGGCTGCATACCGGGTGGCACAGGAAAAGCCGACAGGTGACGAGGCCCGCCGAAGAGAGTCGACAGGCGCAGCGTGAGTGGACGAATACCTGGTCAGTAACCCTGTGGATGGCCCGGGGTTGGGAGCCCGGCCAAAGGTACGACCGGTAGCCCGTGCGGCTCCGATTCCTCGGTCCGCTACCTGGTATCGTCCCGATACGGAGGACGGTGTGGTTCCGCTGGAATGGGACCTGGAAGAGTCCCAGGAGAATCAGACGCGAGCGCCGGCTAGCAAGAGTAGGAAGAAGAAGAGTCGGAAGGATCGAGGACCCGAGGCAGCTTACCATTGACGAATTATGTTTCTACGGTGCCATCGCCCCCTCGATCCCCATCGCCTCCAGGTCCACCAAACCGGAACCCTCCAGAATGGCAGTGCTACTACCCGGCGGCCGAGCAGAGAGGTACAAAACGGACCTCCCCGTGCTACTCGCCGGTGAAGGAATTGAGTAGCGAAGCCAAGTCCCAGCGGGCGAGAGAGAAGAGTAGCTACGAGGCTTATAGGACACCAGAGAGCCGGACAGTGAGTGGGAGAGATAGGGTGGCAGCGCCAGCGCCAGGTGACTTGCGCGAGAGACTCCAGTCATCGAGGCTAAACCCGGGACATCAAGGTGGAGAGGAACCTGAGCTTCCCATCAAGAAGCGTGGGATCCGGTTTGGAGGGTTAGACGAAATTCCCACAGACCGGGCATTAGACCCCCTCCACACACCTGTTTCCGGTGCTGGGGTTACAGGCACTCGTCTAGGGACTGCCCTCGCCCCAAACCCGGGCGATTTTGTTATAATTGCGGGCGACGAGAGGTTGATATTAGCGACTGTCCCCGCTGCAGTCGCCCGAACCGAGAACGGTTATGAAAGAGAGACAGCGTGTACGAGAGGCAGAAGGCGAGCGAAACAGTCCACCAGTGAGTCATGAGAGTGTACAGGAGAGAGGTCACTCAACCGCCTACATTGCAGCTCCGTCGGCCACACAGCGTAGCCCCGCTGGATGAGCCAATGGAGATCCAATCCGCTCCCCCTCTATCACCGATCCCGAGGCTGACACCAAGAGGACGAGTCATGGAGAACGAGATGCGGATAGCGAGGCAGAGGACAGAGGGAGATGGGATCGTGGAAACCCTGGAGATCGTCCGCAGGAGAATAGAGCCAGAGGTAGCACCCGAACCACAAGTTTCGGACTCCCAGTCAGTGGGCACGACTCTCGCTGACACATTGAGATTGCTGGAGGAAACGATGAGACCTGCCAGCACACGTGCGAGAAGCCATCCTGTCCCGAATATTTGGAGCCTCCTCCAGCGACAAAGCCGGAAATGAGGATCCAACGAGCGGGAAGCGATAGGAGGAAAGGGTAGCGAGAGTTTAGGAGTTATGAGTGACAGACTGAGTGACGGACGGCGGAGTAGAATGAGGCTCATTCGGAGGTGTTCTCCGGATGACCCATTCTAGGGGGAGGATTGCGACAAGGTAAATTGCCGCGTAAAAACAGTTATTTATTTCAATTCGGGGAAGAGTAAGTTGTCAACAACTCCCCGAATTGAAATGGGTAACGGTCGCAAGGAGGAGAGGACGCGAGTAGGAGAGGGCCGGGGAGAGACAATGGGAATGATTGGCCCTTTTGCCGATTAGGAGCCAATCAGCAGGGCCGATTTTTCGGCGGCGATCGGTAAGGCGGCGCGTTCGCGCGCCGTCGGGCAGTCTAGCTCGGGTCTCGAGAGAGAAAACACAGCGCGCGGAACGATCCCTCTCATCGCTACTTACGAGAAGTGGCTCGGAGATAGGAGAAGGTGTTCGAGAGTGAAGAGTGTGTGTGTGGGTGAGTGGAGTGAGGACGTGGAGTTGGGAGCGGAACGAGCTAGGAGAGTGTGTGGGAGTGGAGGCACGGCAGATCGAGCGGATTCGAGGTTACAGAGGCGGACGAGGCCGAACGAGACCGAGACCGAGAGAGAGAGAGAAAGAGAGGGAAGAGAGTCGGACAACATCCAGCAGAAAGGAACGTGGCCCCGACGAGAAGCCGTAGGAGTAAGTAGTTTGGTAAATTTTGGCGAAGGCTCGATCGCGAGATAGGACCGCGTAACAAAAGTGAATTCGCTGTACGGGAGCACGCGCGTGTGTGTGTGCGTGAGAGAGATGAGAGAGAGAGGAGAGAGGAGAGAGAGAGAGTGCGAAAGTAGGAAGTCGGGTAAAGCGGCGAGAGAGAAGGCGAGAGAAAGAAAGAGAGAGAGAGAGATAGAGAGAGGAGGAAGTGAAGGAAAGAGGGAGAGAGAGAGAGCCAGACGACGGTATCTTGAGGTGTGTGTGCGTGTGTGTGAGTGTGTATTACTGTGTTGGTTGTGTGTGAATATCCGATTTATATTGTCGCGACGAGTGAATTTAATTATTATCGAATATTTAACAAGTGGATATATTTATTTATTATTAAAGTTATTTTCTCCCGTTAATTGTGTTTTGTTTATTTACCCCCGTCCCCTACCCCTCCTATTCCCGAGGTTGCGTAGTCGTTCTCGGAATTCCCTCTGGGATATTGTATTTAGTGTGCCCCAAAAGAAAGATTATTAATAATTGTACACGGAGTACGGGAACGCTTTTTCGGTATAAGAAGCACCGTGTTACAACGTGCGGCCTTAAGGCCGCCATGACTCGCCGCTTCGGAGCTCTAGATCGAACGCTTCGCTTCGCGTTCGATCTTGAGCTTCTCCGCGCCTCGCTATACGCGATGCAAGGCATGCAATAATATCAACGAACGATAAATTCATTTTCTTTCTAATAAATTGTTTTATCAAATTATTAATAATAGTTATTAATAATTTGAAAGAAATTACTTGTGTTGATTATTATCAATATTTTAGTTTATTATACACGGAGAGAAATATTTAGTAAATATTACAAAGCAGTTTGGTAAAAATTCCTAAACTCCCAAGTAATGTGGTCACAGACCGAAAAAAACCCGAAAAAATTACCAAACTGCTAAGTAAAATTTACTCTAAATGTAGTAAAATTTGTGGAGTTAACGTACTAAATTTTACAATTAAGCTTGTAAATTTTATTAACTCTGATTTTTTCCTATACTGTTTACGAAATTCTGTAAACAACAGTACAGCACGAGATACCGAAAAGAAGCGATAAAGTTGCGATCTTTAGGTTAAAATTTTTATTGGAATCGCGTCGTTCGTTTGTTACTTTAAAAGGACGATTCGATCTCAACCCAAACTTCGCAGGTTCGATCCCGATGACATCCAGAATTTTTTTCACTAATTAAATTTCATTTAAATATTTAAAATATCCATAACACTCGAATAATAAGTATACATAAACTCAAAAATAAATAATATGGGAGAAATAAAATTTTTTTTCTGATGTTAAAAAAAAAATTAAAATTACAATTTAGTCTAGTAAAAATTACGAGATTCGCAGTTTGTTACCACATTACTTGAGAGTTTAGGAATTTTACCAAACTGCTTTGTAATATTTACTAATTATTTCTCTCCGTGTACAAAATTACGGATCTATGCGTATTGAATCATATTTATAATTATTTTGTTAAAATTTTTTTTAGTATATTTAAATTTTTAATAAGATTAAATTTTGTATTGATAATATCCCGAATAAAAAGTATATCTTACAAGAACATTTGGTTTGTACAATAATTTTTTTTGTTACAATTATATATTTGCGCGAGGCTAATATTTTTGTTTAAAATTTATCGTGCTTAATATTGTTTGTTTTCTTATAGAAGTAATTTAATTGTAATTCTACATTCGTTGTTAATAATAATTTATTATTTACATAATTAATAAAATAATAAATATTAAATTATTCTTTTCTTTCAAGGAAAATTTGTTTTTTGTTTTTTTTTTGGGAACAATAAACATGATAAATTTTATTTTCATTTTCATCTGTGTGTTAGTGCATAAGTGTTTGATAAGTTATGCACAGTTTTTTGCACATATAGCACGGCCGTGTAAAGCTCGTGCTTCACGCTCGCATCGTTTGTGAGTATTGGATAAAATACACGACACAACAATTCAATTTTTATTAACTTTCACAAAGCTTGGGATTTTTGGCCTAATACAAGATATAATATACTTCATAAGAGATAGTAATAAAAAACATGACTTCAAATTATGTGCTTATCATCTTCGCCTTCGAATCATGTCACAATTCACACGCACTGCGACATATTTAATTTTATTGTGATAAAACGTGAGTTTTTGTACTACTTTTGTTATTTTTACCGTTTTTCTTTTTTATCATTGAAATAATTCTAGGCGTAAAGTGTACAATAGAAATCTGGAAATAGAACCATTATCTAATTAGATTATGACGAAGTTACCCTCTAAATCTCAGGTAAATTGGTCAAAAATTGACTGAGTTATCTTAGATAGATGATTACATGCGTACATACATCCATACATACATTTTAGGGAGGGCCTCAAATCAGTTCTAATACGCATACAAAAAAGGAAGCTCAAATATCTTGATTTGGTTAAAAGTTACGGAAGAAAAAAGAATAAAAAGATAATTTGGTCAAAAAATCAATGTATACTACACTAAAAGTGTATACTAAAAATAGTTATAACTTTAGTCATGTTTTGTTATTTTTTCATAAATTATCATAGAAATCAAATTTTTTAACTATCTAGTAATGAGAAACAAAAAATACAGCATAAAAGTATAGCAACCGATCGAGGACGCTTTTATTCACAAACAAAAGAATAAAAAATAATTTTTTGTTATGAAAAAAAATTAATTAAAAAAAGAAAGTAATAAATTTTTTGCATTTTTCACTTTTGAAAAAAGTATAACTTTTTTTTTAATTTAAGAGGTCAATTTTACCGACAACATTAAAAAAATGTATTTAAAACTATATAGAAAAAATAGAAAATAGTTTGTATCCGTTTATGGGTTAAAAAGTGTATTGATTTTTAGACCAAACTATCTTTTTATTCTTCTTTCTTCTATAACTTATGACCAAATCAAGATAATTTGGGCTTTTTTTTATAAACCATAAGCAACCAAGGTCAAGGACTTTTTGGATGAATTTTTTATTATTTGCTATTATAACTATCGTAAAAAAGGCATTGGCATCCGTAACTCCGGATTTCTTCATATTTGTATGGTAGAAATCGTATCCTAGAGTTTGGTATAGATCCGTTTCCTGCATACCTGATGCTCTCCTTGTTAGTATTAATTTCTATACATATTTTTTTAAAATTTCTATATATCAATGGTAAAATTAATGAAAGTTAAATAGACGTCAACGATTAGTTTATTCAATACCATGAAACTAAAATTGATTGAATTAAAGCCCTGGTTAAATTATGTTAGTTCCCTGGTAGAAAATTGAGCCTATTTCTGGTCAGAATTTCTGGTAAAAATTTTTGAAAATAAGATATTGTTAGAAATCCTTTTCAGAAAATTTGCAGTATTTCTAGATATACACCAATTCAACATGTGTTGACCAGAAATTCTGGTCAGAATCTGCGCTATTTTCTACCAGGGTTTAGTTGTTTAATCTTTTAAGAAGTATAATTTTAGGTATTTACTAATTCACATCGTCAATATATAAAGTATAGGGTATAAAGTGAACATGGTAAGTGTAAGTGTGTGAAGGTTAAGGAACAAAGTTTAACCAACCTGTCGTAGTCCCTAGTCCTAAGCTCCTCCATACGTTTGCGTCTCTCCTCCTCGCGTTGCTCACGAAATCGTTGAGCCGCAAGTGCCTGCTGGCGAAGCTCCTCGAGTTTACGCTGCCGCTCCTCATTTTGTCGATCGCGCACCAGCTTTGCCCTGTCGATATCCTTGTTTCCCGCGTACCCTCCGCCTGACGAGTCGCGACCTGCAAATCCCATTCAATTTTATTAGTTACCTTATCCACGATCTTACCCTCTTACAAAATTTACTGATTCGAATGGTCACCTTAGTAGAGTGACTTGTCCGTTTTTGAAATATTATAAATATTATAATATCTATGCGAACGCGTGTACATCGTGTATCGTTGAGAACCTAACCTTAATTATTTTGTATATGATAGATTCATATACGGAGAAAAAATTACTAATAATTATTGGAAGGGATGAGCTATGCAATCTGAAATCTCGAAAAGATTTCCAAAGATTTGCAAAGACTTCCAGAAACTTCAAAAATCTAGAAGTCCCTATAGAAGCATTTAGAAATCTTTGCAAGTCTTTGAAGTCTTTGAAAAGTTTTTACATTTCTTTTTTTTTTGAGTGCGTAGCCCCTCGATTGTAAGAGTTGAGTAATTATTAAAAATTAGATGAAATTATACAAGAGCGGACTAATATTAATAGTTGCTATAGGTGAATTTATTATTCAATCGAGACCTCTCGTGTATTTTAAAACCCTATCAAAAAAAAGTCAAGGTAGAGCTACATGCGGTTTTTTCGGACTTTTGAAAAAAAAAACACTTTATAATATTTAATGTAGTATTTTTGGACTGCGAATATAAAAGTTAAATAATTAACACGTGGAATCAAACATGAAATTCCACGTATAATTATATGTGGTAATTATCTTTAACATATTTTTCTGTATTAAAAAAATACTATCATAAGAAATGAAGTAATTTTCCAGAAATCTGAAAAAAATCCCTTGAAATTTCAGGTTTGATCCCGACCTGGGGACGTTGATTTTTTTCATTCTCGATCTTTTCTTAATTAATTTTCTAATACCTCTGGCAACATTTAAGACTTAGCGATATGCAAGTAAGTTGCTAAAAACAGGGTTTTGTGCAATATTTGAATAAATATTGAGTAACAGAAATTAGCTCGAAAATACCGATTAAATATATACTTTCTAATATTAAAAATGATTATTCGGTTTTTTTCATAATATTAACCATTTGTTCAATACTTCTTAACCACTTGTTTCGACGGTTTAATCTTTAATTTTGAAAAAATTGCCGATAAAATTACGCGAACAACTTCAAAGGTTTCTACCAGGGTAAAATACACTTTTGACGTTAAACAGATTACACACAAAAAAAGTACAGGTCAAACATTTTATGTTATAAATCGATCGATGAGCGACGATACAATAGTTAAATGCATATATTCATCTCCAAGGGGGACGCAAACGATTATAGACTTTTTAATGAAAGGATCGTGATATTTTAAATCGACGTTCATTTCATCGAAGAACGAAGAGTATTATATAAAAAGCTTTACGCGAAAGGGGTTATTTATAATCGAAATTCGAAGTTTCGTATGCATTAAATTTAAACCGTTAAATTTGCCTATTCTCTACGCGTGTATTATTGCTTTCTCAATTCGGATATACCCGTATATATATATATATATATATATATATATGGGTGGTTCTCTGTGACATCGAAGATGAAAAAAATAAATATTGCTATAACTGTGGGAATATGTTTTAGAGGTATCCAGTAGTTCTCCTGAATTTTTTCAGATTTTTTCTGGGCCATTATTTTAAGTTACAGAGAGTCAAAGTTGACATTTTAGCACTTTTTTGCATTATATGCCCATTTTCATGAATTTTTAGCTCCCAGGGGATGCATTTTTCACTAAAAATATAAGTATGACTTTTTTTGTAAAATTTTCCGAACTTTTCATTAAAAATACTTTTAAAGACATAAATGTATGCCGTCACACTCTTGTAAGCCATTTAAACCTTAAATAGTGAAAATCAGCAATTCTGCTCCGGACTCTGGTAACCTAATACTGTCTAAAAGATGTCTTTTTATAGTCAGAAACTGCCTAAAAATTTCCAGAGTGGGTCTAAATCATTAAGATCACTTATGGTCAAAATATCCGGGAAAAGTGCCCGAAATATTAATAGAAATGTATATTTGTTGCCTTATAACGATGAATCTAGTAGCATGATCATTGCAAAAAAATTTGTGCACTTACCTTGGAATGGTAGAAAAGTATCTCCACTTGTTTCAGTATCCATCTAATCCCCTGTAAGCTGCTAAAAATATAAATATTATTATAAAATTATAAAAAATTATTTTTTAAACATTTATAATGCTGGATTTTTAGTTTTACGCCCCTTACAAGAATTATAATACTAATCTGAAGGATTACTATAAAAGTGTCAACATTATTATTATTATTATTCAGCAATACATTGTTTAGATTTCACAAACTTGTCACTGTCACGTTATCATATTATTCATTATAATTATATATCCGATTTATTTATATATCTTTTGTATTAAATACGTATATTCAGTTATTGTAATAATGATGTTTATATATTTATAGTAATCCTTCAGATTAGTATTATAATTCTTGTAAGGGATGTAAAACTAAAAATTCAGCATTATAAATGTTTAAAAATTAATTTTTTACATTTGTATAATAATATTTGTATTTTTAGCAGCTTACAGGGGATTAGATGGATACTCAAAAAAGTGGAGATACTTTTCTACCACTCCAAGGTAAGTGCACAAATTTTTTTGCAATGATCATGCTAATAGATTCATCGTTATAAGGCAACAAATATACATTTCTATTAATATTTCGGGCACTTTTCCCGGATATTTTGACCATAAGTGATCTTAATGATTTAGACCCACTCTGGAAATTTTTAGGCAGTTTCAGACTATAAAAAGACATCTTTTAGACAGTATTAGGTTACCAGAGTCCGGAGCAGAATTGCTGATTTTCACTATTTAAGGTTTAAATGGCTTACAAGAGTGTGACAGCATACATTTATGTCTTTAAAAGTATTTTTAATGAAAAGTTCGGAAAATTTTACAAAAAAAGTCATACTTATATTTTTAGTGAAAAATGCATCCCCTGGGAGCTACAAATTGATGAAAATGAGCATATAATGCAAAAAAGTGCTAAAATGTCAAGTTTGACTCTCTGTAACTTAAAATAATGGCCCAAAAAAAATCTGAAAAAATTCAGGAGAACTACTGGATACCTCTAAAACATATTCCCACAGTTATAGCAATATTTATTTTTTTCAACTTCGATGTCACAGAGAACCACCCATATATATTTCATAATCTTTTAATCTCGTTATATTTTTGACTAGTTACAACCTAGTAGAAATTTAACAATTTAAGGTTAAATAAAACTCTAATTTTGCCATTAATTGGGTATTTTATGATACTTGGCAATTTTTTGGCTTAAAAAACGTTACATTTATGGTCAGATTTCTACTAGGGTAAAGGTCATCTTTATCTTATATTCTACGAACAATGAAAAAAAAAGGTGTTAACAGTGGATTTTCTCGTTCAAAGTTAGCACTAGACGGATGCGTTATTACACACTCGACGAGTAAATGTTGTGAACCGTTACAGAATTATATCATCGGATCTGCCAATAGAAACGCGATAATGCCATTTCCAGGTATCTACGAGAAGTCCTAGGAATCGCTATCGATGTTAAAAATCAATCACGGCAATACGCTAATCTATTAATTATTCGTGTCGAATACATTAAGGTTGAAGATTACCCGTTATTTTTATCAACGATAATTAATTAGCTAATTGTAAGACTGCAGCGCGGTAAAATGTTCCTGCTTATAGATTCTTTGACATCTCGTATCGATGATTTAGAACGAAGGAACATCATTTTTCAAGAAATTAATTCGGTTAAGATAATTATATACGCTGCATTACGAGAATAATAAAATATAACGCGTTAAAATATATTTTTCCAGGTTCCCTTCAGTTATACCAAAAGTCGTATGTGCAATAACTTAAAAATTATGATTAATTAACCATTTTTTTCTTTTTAATTTGCTAGTTAGCGACAAGTTATATGCATATAAATGAATATATATGTCACAAATCATGAAATTTAAAGAAACGCAGGTAAACTTATAACCGTTAAATCAAAGAAGTATTTATTTAGTTTGGAACAATATTATCAAATAAGCAATATATCGTGAAAACTTTCTTGTATATACTCGACAATTCACGTGTGCGAATCAATAAGTCGATACACTGATAATATTGTACAGGTGCCTCTGCGCTCAGCGGTCATTCACAAATTGTGCGTATTCGCATACCAATACCTTTGGAATGCTTGATTAATATATAACGTAGTATTAACATATACTAAAACAGTAAAATTCAAAATTTAAATTTTGCGCCAGAATTGTACCGACTGATTAGCAATTGATTAAACGCGGATAACGTATTAAGCAAAACTAAAAATTCGTTTACCATTATTATAAATACCACTTTTTAAAATTATAAAATGACAAGTTTAATACTTTAATAAGTGAAACTAACAGGGTGGTATACCCGATTGTTACCGACCGAGCCAATTAAGTTAACTTTTACATTTATTTAGTCATAGTCATATAGTATTTTCGAGGAAGTGACCCGGCGAACTCAAGCTCAGGAACGTGCCCGTCAAGCACTCAGGCTTGTTTGCCCATTGTGCTACGGCTCCATTATATATTTTACGAAAGCCGAAAAACGTAAAGTACAATAGTGCAAAAACTTTTAAAGATGCAATTGAAAAGAAGAAATTGAGCATTTTACGGTTAGTTCGTTGGAGTTATTGTCCAAATTTTGATCAAATAAGTCAGTTTTTGGCTTCAAAAATATTTCATAAATTTTTCACCCAAACCACCCGAAAAGTCTACTTTCTAACTTCAAACATAGAAGTGAAATTGTATTTTATTCTCTTGGGAGTAAAAAGTAACTATTTATTCCCGACAGTCACACTTTTCAGTCCTGGCACTCACACTGCTATTAAGATGCATTAATGCAACTTTCACCCTGGGAGTAAACGTCTATTTTACTCCCTTAGTGCCCCTAGTAGAAATTTAAATCTAAGAACTAGGAATAAAACATTGGTGTTAAATACCTTGTGATGAAACGCTTTTTCACCCATTTTTTTAACACTTAATAGAATTACCATAACATAATAATATTTCCAGCATTCCGGTAACAGTAAACTTCAAAATTCCTATAGTTTCGGGTGGATTTTAAATGTTTTTGTCTGATTTATAACTAATTTCTGTTATATTTCCAGTATTTACGAATATAAATGCAATTTTATTAGATTCTTCACTTGTCCATTTTTAATAGACATTTGATAGCACATAACTAAATTTGATCTATGTTTATAAGCTAACAATTAGCTCAAACCAGAATATAAATTATATTTTAGTCTATTTAATGGTTAAAAATTGGGAGAAAAAGCGTTTTACCGGGAGGATAAAAATGGGCACATTTTTCGCCTATTTTTCACCCATTTTTCGACCACTCTATTTAGAATATCTATTTATTACCTATTTAATAGAATACGATTTCTACTAGAGGCATAAAAAAATATTTTTACTAGGCATTAAAACCATATGTTTTATTACATAAAATACGACTTGTGCTATAGATGGATGCTTAAAATGATAAAATCAAATACAATGATGTAACATACATATATTAAATATTTAGAAGTTTTGGTAATCAAATTTATAAATGTATAGGTTTATTTCGGTGTTTTAGAACTTGAATATTGTGCAAAAATTGGCTGTACAATTAAAGCGTGGAAATTAATGAAATATATTTATATCATCAAAATCCCTTGTTTAGAAAATGTTGCAGCACATTACTATAATGTTTATTATATTATAATAAATAAAAAAATTTATATTAAGATTGTATAAAAAGACACAAGTAGCGCGCACGATTATAAATGAGACAAAATCATCTTCAATTGTGTATATTTCTTCTGAATGACACGATGATTAAAATGAAAAATAAACATGAGTGGTTCGTACGATGTCAAACTCATTACAACACTGAGAAAAGTAATTCTTGGGGAGAGAGAATCTTTCTTAACTATTAAGAAATGTGAAATACAGCGAAAGGCACATGACTTAATAATAAAGTTTTCTATAACTTGATTGGCAAGATGCACATTATATTTAAATTCTTTATAGTTAAGACGCGAATCATTTACAAGTAAGAATTGTAATTTTGATACGAGTTCAATGAATTAATCAGTTTTCGCAATTAACATGTATTAAATTTAAATTAAATATGATTATATTATAGAAAATTAATGAGAATAAATAAATTAAGATTAAATTTTCACATATCCGTAAATAATAATTTATTTATATTATAATTAATATTAAATAAGAGTTTTCCTTCCAATTATGAATTTTCTAAAAATGATTATTTTTGTCGAGTCGTATTCTCTAACTAATTAAGAATTATGTACTACGTATGAGATAATGGATATTTTTCTTATACAAAAAAAGTTCGTAATAGGAAAGGAATATTTCTTATCTATTAAGAAATCGACATTTGATACAAATTACATAAAATTTTACGTTACAAAATGCATGGTTTCTTTGAACGAAAGAATCGTTTTTCTCAGTGCATTCGAGTAATTTACCGACTAAGGAGTGCAAAAATATTTACAAAAATTAATGTTTCACATAAACACTAATAAGCTTTAAACTATATGTAATCGAAAATTTTCAATTTGTAAGTGTATAATAGTTTTTAAAAAATTCTAAAACTTTAATTTAGAGTAAATGTTTTCGTCGTTTACCTTTAATTTTAATATAAAACATTAATTTTCATAAAACCAGTACTTCTGGGCCGGTAAATGACTCAAATTTGAAATGATTTACTAATTAATTAAATAATGTCTCGCACATTATAAAAAAATATAAATAAATATTATTTATTAGGTACAATGCACAAATATATTTTATAAAACAGACGAAATTTATATACATGATTGAATATCAAAAAAAAATAATTTTGTAACAATCGCCGCTCTCTGTTTTACTAAACTTGTCACAAAGTTATAATAAATAATGTATAAATGAATAAATAAAATAAGAGTAATGATATGGAAAAAAATGAATGTTCACCTTGGTCGAATGGATAATCGCCATCGAGGGAGTCTTCATCGAACTGATTACTGCGACGCCTCAAATCTGCCGAACAACAAATGAGACATACTTTGGAGAAAAAAAAATGATTCTATCGCTATATGCGTGATTATGAATATTCGATTTCTTTAAAATATTTTTCATCGCGGATCAATAATTCTCGTTTACAATCATCAAATTCGTGCGAAGCAATTCATTCGAGTTATATAGGCCAAACATGCGTTTCACACGATTATGAAATGATAAGCGAATTGTACCCTACTACAAATTGAATTTAAGATTACTCTTTTAATAAAAAAATTAAAGCGATTTGCTGACAATAAGTATGTTAAATATAAAATAAATTGTTTTAACCTCAAAATTGATTTGTAGAAGGATACATATATGATACATCGATGGAGGTGTGATACATCGATGCAATTTTCCTACCTTATCGACTTTCAACGTTTACATATTTTATTTTTCATTACTCTTTTACGGAAGAAAATAGATTTATTGTTAAAAAGACAGGTGACATAGCGGTAAGGTAGGATTTTAATGTGGTCGTAAAAATTATTCAACCATTTGTAAATATGCATCAGCATAATAGAATATATTGAAATGTAATTTATTAGCGTAATATAATGAAAATAATGTAGCTATGCATAGGACATGCAACATGCATGCTAATAATGGAATTTTTCCTGCACTAATAAAGTGGAGATCTAACTTACAGTTCATTACTTAATATACACGGAGAGAACATTTTAAAACAATTATCTAAATATTTAAAAAAATCCGACACGGTCAAAATTAGTCAAACTCGTTATGTTACCATTAGAATTATATTTACCGACTGAGAAGGATTAGTTTTACACAAATTCATTTATATTAAAATTTAAGCAAAATCATGAAAATATTGCTCTTTTTGCGACGAAATTTATAATTGTGGAAAGATTCAAGATTTATGGTACATTTTAACGAAATGTATTGTTTCAAAAATGTAAACTACCCTGTAGTGATATTTAAAAAAAGGTTTTCAAAGAAATTATTTAAATATTACACAATTACGGATTTTATCGCAAAAAGGTCAAAATTTTCGTGATTTTATTTAAATTTTTCAATAAAACGTTAGCTATTGTAAAAATACTACTCTCTAGAGTATTTAAATTGATTAAGCTCTTATCAATAATACGTGTTAAAAACCAAAAAGTTCTCTACAAAACAGAACACACAAAATCATGCAACTATATATTAAAAAAAAAAGAATATGTGTACACTTGAATCATCGCAAAAAATCGAAAGGCTATATTCACCTAAAAATGTGTGTTATCATTTAAAATCATTTAAAAATTGATTTTTGTTATGATTTCAAATATATAAATATTAAAGATTATCAACGTTATTTTGAAATTATTCAGAAAAGTATAAAAATATTAGATGAATTATTTTAATAAGATATCAATTTAATTTCGCACGCGAGTGGTTCATGAATATCCACAAACTGAATAATACCTCGTAAATAAGGTATGGTATACGTGTTGGTTTATAAAACTCGGATGAAAAAGTCGAGTAGTCAAGGTTCGTATTCGATCGGACTCAAGTTCGAGAGTTGTTTCAATTTCGTTTGTTGTTAAATTAAGATTCCTGACTCTCGAGAGCGATAAAAATAGGTAGGTGGATCTCTCGAGAGATTTAATTGCACTGACGATTAATTGACTTGGAATCTTCTTTTTTTGACGTTGGTCAGTATTTGTTTCCATTCATTCGAATGTTCGAGCAATAATTGTAATCTAAGAAGGTTATACAAATAATTTAGTACGTACTTTATTAAAAAAATGATTTATAATAATATTTATATCGTATTTACTGGTTGGCAGAAGCAAACGATTTTAGAAGTATTTGGAATAAACAATTGTTATGGAAAAAAAAAATAAAACGAACATCAAAATATATGATCATAGTTAGATACAAAAAAATAAAAGTGGTCAATCCTCGTAAGTAACATTTTACCTGAGCCTTTAACAGAATCCTCGTCAGTACCAATTTGGGCAAACCAATGCATCGTTTGATCTGAAGGAATAAAAAGAGAGGTGCGTCAACAAATCGACCAACAAAAAACATTATTGCAAAACAACAATTAGTATACAAACGGAAAACAATGTTATTTTGGCATTATTGTAGTTGCAGAGAAAATATCGTATAGAAATTTCTATAAAAAACGAGAATTCATGGTTTTTTTTCGAATAATCATCGATTTTAAAACACATTGACATTTAATACGCAAAAAATGACGGTTACTCTCCAAACCGGAGAGGTGATGTGCTTTTTTTTCCAGACTTTGCGCCAAAAATGATTGTTGGCTAAAATTCACGAAAATTCGTTCTCGGGGAGTATTTCGAATCGCCGAGTTCATTCTCGTATTTAATTTTAATATTGCTACCCTTTAATCCTTTTAGTCACACAATACATTATTTCTGAGAACTTCGAGATAATTATATAAAATCGCAATCGTCAAAAAATAATATCTATATACATTTGAGCTATTAACTATTAAAAAAAAATAAAGTCAATCGGGCTGTTACAAACGCGGTGAATTAGCACGTATTCTCGTCATCGATCCAATCTCCGGGCTTTTAATTGAGTAGCCAGGCTCTCGGACATTCTCGACACCCGATAATCCGACGCGCGACGATAATATTTACTGTTTAGCGGATACATCGACTCGAAATAGAGATACGCTTTAAACATTAAATAAGGAATGATGGCAATTGAATTCGACTTAATTTATATTTTCCTTTGAATATATAAAGATGATTTACGTTGTAATTCATTTTTATGTATATTACTACTGATAATTTAATTGAAGTATTAATTAAAGAATTTTTTTTTATTTTCCGATTTTACTTGCGGTTAGTATAAAAATTATTAATACATTATTTTATGATTGGCATTAACCTTAACGTTATTCAATTATTGTTACCATTTATAAATATTATTTATATAAAAAAATTTATTATTATTATTCATCAAAGAAAATTAATTATTTATTTTTTATTGTTTAATAAAAAATTATTTTCTTATCAATTAATAAGCTACAATATTCGTCAAATTGTGAATTCTTCGAGTAACGTATACGAAAAATAAGCAACTATGATTACATAGACACTCAGACACATGTACTGCATATATTGGTATACCAATGTAACACACGGCAGATATGAGACTTGGTGTCGATTTCCATCAAATCCGAATCGAGCTGATAAGCGGAATTGGATTGGTCGCGTATATGGCAAGTGACACACACAGGATTTATTGTTCATTTCCACGTGAATTAAAGGATCTTAATAAACTGTAATATCGATTCCCTTTTTAATTAGCAATTGCTGTTTATTCGTTTTCACTGCTTTTATTTATAAAACCTAGCAAACAAATAATTGATCAGGGACAAGTGGAAAATTAAGGTGTATATGAATTATTACTCAATCACAATTGCGTTTATTTATCGAAGTGCATGCACCAAGACTGACCAAAGAGGCAAAAAAAGATCGTTAGGAAAAATAAACGTGTGTATATAAACTCGAATTAGTGTAAGTAATGATATAATTAAACTAAAATTTCCATTGAAAATTGATTAGAGTGGTAAAACATTAGTTGTTGCAACTTTCGACGTTTGGATCGATTTTGAAGACTCGTGATCAACGTGAACCGCCCGAGTTTGCCAAACGATAATGAAACGAAAACTGCCTGCGTGTGGGGGGGGGGGGGGGTACAAACGATATTCTAGAGCAAACGATAATTTCATTAGAGACGGGATTCCTGAAATTTAGGAAAGTTAGTGAATTAACTCCCGAGTCTAACTGGTGGAATCATTTTGACGAAAATTATTACGATTGCGAGTAATTTATGTTGTTAGTGCGAGGATTCATTATGTACACTCTAATTCCTAAAGTCTAAAAATTGACGATGGAATGTTTGTTTAAACACTTTAAGAAAAGTTCATTTTTTACATTTTACACTATTCAAAATTGTGATACTCCAATTTTACTTTTTTCAAAAGTATTTAGTTGTCGATTTACATTTTACATGTTCTCCTAGAAAAAAATAGTAAAAAATACTACTTGATTGAGTTATCGAAATACAGACTGCACAAGTTTTAAAAATTCCTATTTTTTATATTAAAATGTTACTACTGTTGCGTATGGGAAGGATAGGAGCGAGCGAAAAGGTGGAAAAAAGTGGACGACGGGATGCGAATCGAATCGCGATGACGAATTGCAAAACTCATGCTTCGACCACTAGGCTACCATTCGCGCTGTTTTGATAGCGCTTAGAATTGTCAACACTTCATTTTTCCATAATTACTATATATCTGGTAAATTGTTATTAAAAAGTGAATATAAAAAAATCGTAATTTTTATAATAATTGCCAATTCTGCAGTATCTTGATTACTTATAAAATAGTTGTTTTTACATAAAAAATTTTAGCAAAAATTACAATGTTGTTTACTAATGAAGAGACAGACTAGACAAACTATAAAAATTAATATTTTTTATTATAGGAAAATGTTACTACACAATTATTAATATTTACTATATGTCTCGTAAATTGTTTCTATAACAAAAATATTAATTTTTATTATTTATCAACTCTGTCTCTCCATTACTAAACAACATTATCATTTTAACTAAAATATTTTTTCTCCGTGTACCGTCAAGTTTTTAAACTTTAGGGGTCAGAGTATAAATAGATTTTTTTTCTTAATTGCAAATACATCGATTAAATTAATTTACGTTATAATCGATCTCTTATCGACCCAAATGACCGAAATTTTTGACACAACTTGCTGTGCTGTTACTTTTTATCAAATATCCTTGAAAGAAAATTGAACTAAGACAAAAATCAAACTACGATTGTTCATTTGAAAATTTGAAATTGTACTAATAAATAAAAAAACCTACGATTTCAAGGAAAGAAGTTATAATCATTTTGTTTTTGGAAAAAACCCCATTTTTTCAACCTTTCTCCGAGAATTCAGTACTGTTATTTGGTTGTACAATGAGTGAATTAATTTCTGAGATTGGTTCGATTCTATGAAAAGTCCAATTAACACCGGATAAGTTAGATTTGGGTATTTTTCTCAGTGACACAATTGTAATAATTATAAATTTTGTCAGAAACAATCGAATGCAATCGAGAAAGTATTCAAATAGATCTTTGATTCGCCCAAATCGTTCGGAAAAACTTGCATTTGAATTGAACATTTAGTTACATTTACCTTACCAAATTAATAAAAAAAAGTTGTTAAAATTCAACGCCGTGTACACAGATAATTAAGAAAAACTCAAATAAAAAAATACATCGCGAAGAACAATCAGTATTAAAAAAAAGAAAAGAAATGTAAAAATGTAATGTTGCAGACAAGATTCGTCCGAAGTAGGTCAGAGCAATGTCGGACTAGATCGGCCTCTCTCTACTTAATCTCGCAACCTCGCGCCTTTCACGCACATGCTCCTCCGCTTCTTTCTTTTTTACTTTACTTCTTATTTTCACGCCACCCTTGTAAATGTTTTCTTCTTTATATTTTCCACAAATATCTTCGTTACGTTGGATTTTTAATCATCCGTTTCGAGGTAAGAATAATGACAAAATTAATACAACAATTTGAGAAAAGTGGTACTTGGTTTTTAAGATAATTCGGAGGTATATAAGTCATTATGAAATCTCATACGCAAGAAAAAAACTTGAGTCTCTTGGGTAAATCCTTTTCTACGGGTCAAGTTAAAATAACCCAAGTGTTTAAGTAAATTTAATTGGAGTAACTCTACAGTAAAATTAGACGAAATAAAACTTGAGAAATATGTAGAAGTGACGTTATTTAATAAATATTATCATTAAAAAGATACAATTGGGAGTAGGCACGTATTAGTTTTTATATCGTTTGCATCAAAATAAGTATAAATAATACGCAATTTCGTGGGTTTGAATAATTTTGATCCTCTTCCATAATATTAATTATTATTAATTATTATTATTAATAATTTTAATTATTTAGTTACATATATACAAACATATGTGTAAAGTAAGTAAAGTAAAGTGATTATCACAATTTTTTGATTTATTCGCGTGTTTCGTTAAGATATTTTCGTACTCGAATAAAATTTCTTATTTGAGTAGTCAAGTTAATTCTACTGAAATAGTTCAATAGAACTATTGGTTTTGACTCGGGAGCTTTACAGCATTGTTCTCTTCAATATTCTAGTACAAGCACTAAAGCAAATATTATTGTTCGAGTTATTTTCCCGGTGCGACAAGTACATTTAAGTTTTGTCAATCACAACAAATTGCGAATTGAGAAACAAGAGACGATTTCGAAAATTATATACATTTTCCTTTTGGAGAGGAACTATAAAAATCAATGAAAAATATTTGTTGATGGTAAAATAATATCTGTATCTGCACAACTCCTGATTAAGTGAAAATAATATATAAATTGTTTATATATACATGTAAATTAATCACATTGTGCAAGCAATGTGGAAAATATTTTAAGAAATAATACAAAAAAATACGTGTATAAGTGTCACATATCACTTATTATCAACAAATATTTTGATTGTCTTGTATATAATTTCTTTCCAAGTTTTAAGGTTAGTAATGAAAAACACTTATTTGACGATGTAATCATATGTTCGGTATTTACTTCACCGAATAAGTTTTAAAATTGTCATCAGAATATAACCACATTAGTATGTTAGTAAGTAATTCGCCTCCTCGAAGACGGTTTCAAAAGAGTTTTTCGAAATTTCGAAAATAACTTTGACCCAAGCTTGGATGGGGAACTCCACTACTACTATTATACTTTCGTAGTTATTTTTCTCTCTTTTTAAAATTTCTATTTACACAAAATATTCGTGTCAAGCAGATCGCACAAAATTCTAATTGTTTATATCAAATATATTTCCTCGTTTATTTAAATAATTCTACCAATGTAGAGATATTTCTTGTCCGTATTAATTAAAAATGGATTTTAATTACGTTAATTGCTTTTTGAATAATACAACGCGTGTGGGACGTTATATGTATTTAAAAAATATATTAAAATACGCGAGATCGTCCGAATATGTACATCGGAGAGTTTTCACACGTTTCGTATTCACGTTTAAAGATTTTTCGAGACTGATATGCATTATGAAAAACCAGGTCGATCGACTTGGGAAATATAAGCTTGTCTCTTCCAAATCTATTACAATTTTTTTTGTATTCATTGGACTACTGGCTTTTCGACGGAGTGGGTAATCAAAAGGTATGACGAGCATAGTTTCAGAAAGAGAAAGGAAATAACGGATAACACATTTTTTTGTACAATATTTTATAAATTTGAATTTGCACTATTGGAGAACTTTTTTAATTAGTCAGTGAGATACAATTTTTGCTGTTTAGTGAGATCTCAAATTCAGTTTTGAGCCTTTCTACGGTGTAGCGATGTAAAGTATGGTTAAAAAGAAGTCGATTTTGGTTAATAAATTGATAAACAAATATAACATTATCTGTGTACTTTGTTTCCATAATATATACAATACGTTCGAGAATCTCGAAATGTGAAACACGATATCCAAATTTTGTGAAAATCTGGATCTTGATAAACGAAATGGTGATTGTTTGTTATAAATCGTATATGAAGAGGTTATTAGATTGTGCTCAATTTTAGACAAAAATATGATTGGGTTTTCGAGAATCATCCCTTAACCACAAATGTCAAATCACCATCAAGTCTTTGAACCCTTTTAAGGATGTTCTATAGTTACGTCAAAGTTAACAGAATATAATGAAATTGAAGTATATTATTTGTAAGAGTGTCAGAAATGTCTATGAATTTTTTCAATATTTTTTTCCGCGCAAATTTTGAAGATATGCGACATAGAAGTTGACTTCTTATACATAGGCTTATATGGAGACTCGGAAAAAATGTGATTGACTTTAGAGTGCGATTGATGGAAAGCGTACAAAATTTAATAAAAAACTAGAAACATCACAATTGAATATAAATAAAGCGGTACGCAAAATTTGAATCCATGTCACTGCGCAAAAGTTAAAGAAATTAATGAAAACAAAAAGACAAGTTCATGGGCCGTGAGGGGAGCTGCGCGGTCATAGCAACGGTGTGCGCGGAGAGAGGGGAGACTCTCTCTTTTCCCCGCACGGCAAGACACCATAGAACATCCTTAAGGGGATGTAATGCTCAATTTGTTACCTACCTAGGCATATGAGACAATTATACTTAATTAATTAATACATATTTTAAATAAAATAAAATCGTGACATCATTGCCCTTCGTACTTGTACAATCTATTTATCTACAAAATTTCAAACAGATATTTTAATTCGTATTAAAATGGCATTGGAAGGAAATTTTGACATACTGGATACAGGTTATAAAGGAGATCGCCAACGGAAAGCATTTTAAGTATATCTATATACATTCAAAATTTGTATATATAGATATACTTGCAGTGTTAAAAATGAAACTTTGTCGGTTAATTTTAGCTTTTCCTTTCATTTCCCGAAAATAATTTTTTTTGCAAATGAAATATTGCTAGTAAAAGTAAAAGATAATGCATGATTTATACGTCTTGGATCGTCTTTATATTCTTATTGGCGGACTCATTTCCTTCCAATCATTCTTGTTAATTATTGGACGTACATGCTTTGTTCTTGGCTAAATTATAGAAGGTATCAATATGGAGAGCAATGATGTCTTGCTTTTCCATTTATTGAAGTATTTAATAATTAATTAACAAAATACGTGTGCCATTACTCGGTCGGTAAAAATTGACTATTACATCCCGTTAAAATTAAAGTTAACTTTTATCTTTGTTGGTAATTGATGACACGTGCACTGAACTCTTATTTTCATCGTATTACTTATCGCACTGTCGATAAGGTAGGGATAATAAAAAATTGACTTTGAGACTCTCTTGAAAAGAGGATATTAATATATAAAATTATATGAGTTATTAATGGCACACGTGTGCACTAAATTCTAAACATTCAAAGAAAACCTTTAAATAACATTTAGAAATAAAATTTATTTAAATTTTTTTTTATAATTAATGACGTTAAAAACTTGGTACACAAGTGAGTAATTAATAGATGAAGGACAATAAGCTCTTGAAATTGCATTAACATTTTATTTTTACAATTGTCACAATTATCTAAAATATGGTAAGTGTTGAATTTTCGTTTTGAACCTTCCTTAATAATATAAATAAATACAATGATGAATATTATTATTACTATGAAGCCGCGATAGGTATATAAAATTCCTGGATTATAAAGTGTCATTAATTCTCAACAACGTTATCTCGCGTCTCGGACAATTCGCCCGTAATTTATCGCAAACTTGGAAGGGTGTTAACGAGAAAGAGAAACAGAACCACGTAAACGTACACATTTCCTTAATTAAGGGACTGCTACCGACACGAATTTGCAGGTTCGCTATGAAAAAACACGTTAACGCAGGTAGACAGAAAATTTTTTTTTTTGTAATTAAAACTCAAACTGTTTTACATTTTTCTACGTTTGAAATAAATATATATTGGTTTGAATAATTGTTGCACATTAAAATGATACACGTATAACCCGACGCGGGTATATAGGCGAGACCTTTAAACAAACACTTATAAGGTACGTACAAAATTAGGTTCGCAATCGAGTAGACATTTAACTAGATCATGGAAATTAATTTAAGTTAGACGTAGACACTTGATAAATCTCGTGTTTGGAGCTCTCGGACAGATGTGTTAAAATGTAAATTAAATTTTTTTCAACGGTTTCGTTCTTGGGTGTTGTCGTACACGTGTCGGAAGTTGAAACTTGTTTCTGGTGCGGTATGTCTACCCAGCGCATATATACATTACAATCCTCTTCCAAAACTTTTAACGTAATCTTTAACTTTAATTTTTCGTATGTAAATCACGAATTACCTTCCTTACTTTCCTTGCTACTCGAGTTTTTATTACATTGTAATACAGTCCAAGCGTATACGGGTGGCTTTAAAAATTAAACGTGCATCGCGTCAATTTACTTTTTGAATGACCGATTAAATTATTACGTTCGTATTTTTATTTGGTAACTATTGAATAGGAATAGGTAAGAAATATTCGATTAGAATGAAAATTAATGATATCCAATAATAATAAAGTGGAAGCGGCTTTTTCTTTACGTACAAATAGGAGCATTAAACAATTCACGAACGCGTAATATATTATCATCGGTTCATTGAAATAGATTGCAAGGAATTGTGATATAAAAGAGAAAACCGATTGATAGTCGACGATTCAAATTGATTCAACTTCAAATTTAAACGAACGTTCAACGATCGAAATGTCCTAAAAATAAAATGCTTAGTCCGTATAAAAATTATAAGGATATAACAAAAAAATGAGCCTTCTTTATTTTACAGTCAAGTTTCTAGTTCGGAAAGACCGATAAATGTGTGTGTGTTATAAACCAAAGCTATAAATCAAAATATTCTAAATATAATAACGTTTAGTCTATAAAACTATAAAGATAGACGGAAGTATGAAGACTTTCGTAATAGACTTAAGGAAATGTTCATTGCATCATAACGATTACTTTCGATCCGACGGTTTCTTTTCTTTCAAGTGACAATCACCATATCTCCAGGACGTTACGAAGTAAAAAAAAAACCTTAACAAAAATCTTTGGGATTATCGGAAATCGCTCGGTTTCAGATAACCTGCAGTTTACGTGAAACTAGAGTAATTTTTTTTCTTTTTCATTCGTGTTTTCAAGTACTTTCCGTTTAAACGCGATATACGAGTAGTTGATTTAGGAATGATAATTTTTTAAGTAAATAAAGACTTTATTGATCTCTACGAACACAATTTTTATTTTGCCGAGATATTTTGAACGTTTTTTATTACCGTCCCTTTTCAAGGCAACAAAAAAGGCGTAGAGACAACTATTTCATCATGGGGTTAACAATGTCATCTCCAAACACCCACACACAGACGCAAAAACTTTCCGTAACGTGTTTAGAAGGACCTCCCCCAAGGGAGTCCTCTACAACAATGATAATTTTTAGCAAAAATGTAAGTATATGAATTTTGTGAACTGGATGAGAGCCAATTGGTTAGATGTAAAAGAAAAAACCGCAAAAACAATTTTTTTCGACGTTTCGTTTTTTTTCATATGTAACCAACTACCCTTTATCCAATTCATATTTTTTATTTGAAAGAAAAATCATCTTGTAGGGTAAAATTACAGTTTTTTTTTAATATGATAACTTTTTATATTTATTTAGTTCAATTATTTAATTACACCGTGTACCGCATCAAAAAAAGATAATTATAAAAGTGTCTTACAAAAATTACCATTGCGCATTCATCCACAATGGTGTAAAGCACGGCTTGCTAATGACTTCGAGTAGATTCAAAGCAACGAACTAAAAGCTAAACATACTAAATTCTATTTTGATAGAATATCCTATTGAAAATAATATGCGTTCACTATCCAAGCAAAAAAAATGTATTTTCACGCATGCAGGTTATATCCATAGAAGCATGAACATTGTCGATGGAGAACGAAAAAATAAAAAAAATAAACAAAAGCGACTTATTCGTGCGTCAACTTACCCTTCGTAAGCGAGTGACGATTGTGTGCGGAACTGGGCCTTTGGCTGTTTTCATCAGGAGCGGTGCCAGCTGCAACAAAGAGAATTTCATTTACCGTGAAATCCATTATTTCCAATCTAAGTCTCGTTTACCGCGTTTAGAGAACTACGAAATTTTATCGGTTACTCTGTTCTTTTTTATATCATTCAGTTTTTTAATGTGAATTGTTAAATGAACAACGCCTTTACGGGATATCGGAGTCAGAAATTAATCAATTGTTATAATTTTTTATAAACAAACGAATGAGTTTTTGAAAAAATCCTGTCCCCTCAGGCATGTTTTAAAAAATATACTTAAATTTTTCCAGATTTTTAATTGATAATTTAATTACGATGTATTAGGGTTGAACGGTTACGCCTTTTTTGACTAAAAATTACCAGCCATAAATGTTTATTCAATTATTATTAACAAATATTATTTTCCTTTAAAAATCAAAACGTTCGGCTCTCCCTTATATCTTAACCTGTCCGTAAAAAATTTATTCAGATTTCTAATTCAATATTATCGATAGAAATTTTGGGTTGAAAGTTGTAGATCCCTGTAATTTGGCTCCGACATCTCCTTTGCAAGAATGTAAAAAGGCTGCGTGCGTAGAAATTTTTATAATGTACACATCGTTGACTACAATATGGGATGTGATACCCAAATTGGAGAGACCTATCTTAAAAATCCCAAAAATTTTAAAACCTATTTATAAGAAAAATCTGAACAAAAATCACAAATACTGTTCAAAACAAATAGAATAGTGTAAATAGAGAGATTTTTTTGAAATAATTTATTATAAATTAATTATATACGTAAATAACAATTTTTGGTCGGTAATATATAGCTATAAAACAGTGATTTACGGCTGTACAAAAATCTCGTTGATTTATCAATAAAAAGATTTGAAAAAAATTCATAAAATATCTTCAAAAGAAGCATTACATTGTTACAGAACATTTTTTTGAATAAATTGAATTTCTCGTTTAATAAAAAATTTTTGCGGTTTGCATCCCGTTAACACAGTAATTACATTAATCATCTGAGTTTCAAAAACTGCTTATATGCGTATGTCATAAAATAAAACATTTATCGCAAAAAGTAAATGACGTATAATTTCCTACACGACAGAACTTATTTATACAAATTATTCTTAATTATTGACAATTAACACATCGACGACAATGAGAAAATTTGTACATATCGAGAGAGTGAACCAAACGATGCGTAAACAAATTCACAGTTGTAAAAAATGTACCATTCCAGACCGATGGTTACAAGCTCTCGAATATAAGAAAAAAAACGCACACACCGTCTCGTCCTACCTAATTTTTCGCATGAGAAATCACGCGCTTTCATAACATATCGAGAGTTCAATAAACCGTTGACTCACGTGTAGGCAACTTGACGAATCCCCATACAGACGTGATACGTATATCGAGAGTTTGGAATTAAGCGCGCCTCGGTGCATCTTTGGAAGCTCGTTTTGTAAGAAGTTCGGTTCTTTCTTTTCTATTTTAAAAAGCATATTTACGTCGAAACCTTTTTTTACTTGAATAAAAGGTTCATTGGCGGTACAAGGGCAACCGTATGATTAAATTTGCTTTCGGTCTTGACACCGAAGAATAACACGTTGATATTGGTATTCGTTCCAATATGGGTATTCATTACTATACGAAATCTAGGGAATCTAATGTAACGTAGTATCGTAGTCTTTTGGGAAAAAAAAATACGCGAGAAAGAAATTTAAAAAGAAATTTATAATTTACCATGCGAATTTCCGTGCCTTCCTTAGTATAGGTTTTTGTGCTTGACCGAAACTCTCTTTTAAAAAAAACTAAGCTTTCAAAATATCTCAAATCCTGGTCCTTTAAAAGTTAATGATTTTATCACTTGGTGATTTAATATGCAAACTGTGGAAAACAAAAAACGCAATAAGTATTTTTTCTCTTTTCTGTGACACGTCAGTCATTTATACTAGTCTTTTCAGACCAAGTCTTGCCATCGAGTCAAAAAATTTTAATATTAGCTATTTAACATATCGTTTTTTTATAAATTACTTAAGACGACCGACACGGTGGCGAAGACCGACACAGTGGCGAAGTGGCGGAGACGCACCTCGGCCGATCACGAAGATTAAGCAGCACTGAGTGCGGTTGGCACTTGGATGGGTGACACCATTCTTGTGCGGCTTTCGGGATCGGTTAGGTGTTTTTCCACGCACTTCACAACGTGAGCGGAAGGTGTGGAACATTCGGTTTCGGTGTTTGGGCCTACGCAAGGTGACCTGAACATCTAAACAGAATGTTTCAATACACCGACCGTCTCGGGGAAGGTTTTCCTACAAGGTTTTCCCTTCCTCACGGGCATAACCCCGGGCGAATGCGAGACGGTCGGGACCGGGATGGGAAAAACTGGAATGTTTTCACCCCACACATAGGTGGTAGGGGTGTCTCTGTAAAAACCCGTCTAATAATGGGTATACGGGGTGATGAGCAAAGAGAATACTTAAGACGTAAATGTAGATTTTTTTTAAATGTAATTTGCATTCTTTCTACTCTTGCTTTCAGTTTTTCCTTATCTTTCTTTATTGTGCAAAAAAGTTATTGCAAATGTGCTCCAAATTTTATAGCAACGATATCATACAACAGCCTAACAACAAAACAGTCAATTATTCTGGCCCGCAAAATATCCCAAATTGTCCTGTTGGAAATCAATCATGAATGCAATCTCAAATGATTAAACTAAAGCTTCTATCAGAGTGTGTACATAGAAATCCAAAATTTCTCTCAAATTGAATTTCCCTATACTAATACATTGATAGTAGTAACAGCTGTATTATAGCAGAATTGCAAATTTAACGGTAACATAACTATAAATTCAATAACTTATTGTTCTCTCTATTGTAAGGTCTAGTCGTATTAAAGATTCATTCAAATTTTTAATTTTTAAATGTTAATTTTACAAAGTCATTTTTTGTATACTTATAGCTGAGATCACTCGATCGCTAATGCTTCCCCGTGTTTTGTAAATTTTATAAAGATCATTATTTAATTATTTAATATATTATATAATATTTTGCGTAATATAATATCAAAAAAGAAATGAATACCTCTGATAAAGCATTTAATTTAACAATGTTAACATTGTAAGAAAAACAGCTATCAAATGGTCTCAAATAAACTGAACAGTCTAATTTATATTTACCTGCTCTAGTAATTTCTTATGTTATTTATATAATCAACTCGATATCAATCAACAATTCATCGAGAAGCTAAAAAAATAACTGTAAGAATTTCGAAACTATACCACTATAAGGACTCACATTCGCAAAAGAAATAAGAAAAAAAGAAACCAATCGTACTTAGCTATGTTTATTAAAATAATATTCGTACTTTCAGAGGTGGGTAAACGTATATATATTCATCTTGCAGCTGAACAACAACGCGTGTGCATGCATGAGAGAATGCAATTATGTCCTTATTGAATTCAAACGAGTGACCTCCTTTATTTATTTTTCCATATGCTTTCGTTATATATATTATTTAACGAAATATCGAAACATTTCTATAAATTTCACTCGAATTTTTAATCTCTTTATTCAAAATGAATGCGCGTGCATTTTCTTTTTTTAAATTCAATTCGACATGTATAGAAACATTATTTATTTTTATGGATTCAATAGGGATTGAAATTAAAAATTGTTAAGACCGCGGTGTGTTCAAAATTCACTGTTTATCCGACCAATAAAAAGGATTTGCATTTTAAAAGTATAAATTTAGTATAAATACTGATATTCCCTCTCATTAAAAGATAAGTAGAGAACAAATAGAGATTTACTTTTATTTTTCAGAAAATATTATTAAAATTAAACGCATAATTTCCTGAGTTTGTCGGAAAACGAGCTTTAATACATTACGACGCCCGGAACGATCAATTTTTCAGACGAATAATTTAAAGCACAAAAAGAAACGGAACAAAAGAGAAAACCGAGGACACTTTCCCTACTAGAGTGTAAATATTAAAAAAAAACAGGAAAAAGAAATAAGTGTCCGTAACGCTTAAGAAATGAAGGAAGGTGAGGCGCTGTAAAATTGGAATGATAATGGCCCGCGACGCTCTAGTAAAAAGTGAACTCGATGGAAGAGAGGTGTCATTAATTTAGACACCACTTTTCAAAATATTAAATTCGACGTAGCAGTAGCCCATTTATTGTTGTCCATGAATATTCCCTAAGCTTTTTATTCTTATTTTTCGAGCTAAACCAACAATTTTCAAAGCGAATCGATGTTACTCTGTACCTAAATACTGGGTGTAATTTAATATCGATATTAACAACGCCATCGTTGAACGTTCTCTTACGAGACTTGTCGACAAGATTGTAATTCCACCGATTTTGTAGTTTTGTAAATAGGTAAGGAAGAAACGTCATTAATTGGAAAAGGATTTTGACGTGCTTTTGAAATGTCTTTATATCCCAGAGTGTACGCTGTCGTTACGCTTCTTTCATTAAGGACAACGATTTTCTGTCACTCGGCGTTGATACGTCAACTTGACTCTACCGATATACGTGCCAGACGCGCTTCATCGTCCATTAAAACTCGGAATTAAAATTAAAAGTCCAAAGTGTTCATATTTAATAAAGAGTTGAGATAAGACGTCACGTCGTAAATGTTTATTTATAGATAAATCGTGACTTAAAATTATTTAGATATTAAGTTAGCTCACTCTTTCTAAAAAAAAAAGTTGTTGATAAGTACTATTACATAGAGAGAAATTTTTTTTTTTAAATATCTGATTTTTTTGGGTAGAAATCACTGAAAGAAAACACGTGATCTCGAAGTCTACCTATACCGTTTGCGAAAAACGATAATGAAACGTGGTCAAAATCAAAAAATGTAAATCCAAATTAGCTAGTGTCTTACTTTGATCATTCAGATAATTATTAAATCAACGATATAACAAGAAAGTAAGTAAGTATTGTAATCTCATACAAACTAAATTTTCGTCATGCAAACAGCTGATATTGACATTTTCTTATTAACACACAAAAAGGAAATGAAGCGTAAGCGATTAAAATTCGAAGGTACAAAATTATCAATTAATTATAAAGAAACCATATAGATTCTGAGGTGTATAATTAATTTAATTGCGATAAATATTTGCGAAGTCGGAAGAGTTATCAAACTAGTTTCTAGCGAAATACTGCTTAAAAATCTATACTTATTTATGATTTGATATACATAACCTACAAAAATGCCAACTAAATCATTCGGTTCCGTTCTGAAAAGGTAAATTAATATATATCGATACAAACTTAAATTTAATCATTCCTTAGCAATTTTAATTACTTCAAACAAAATATATGTTAAGTTATATTATTCTTTTCAAATTTTTAAGTTGATTGACAGTGCTTAGATATAGTAGATGTTAAAACCACGTCAAAGTCTAGTCGCTACTGAACTAAATGACCACTTCATTTTGCGCTAAATCACGAAAAAGAAAATATTTAGATAATTATATAATTGTTTTATTAATCTTTTCTCTACACGTACCAACTAAAAATTTGATCGACGTCTACATACGTACTTATATTTCACTAAGTTCAGGTATTCGTTACGTAAAAAAAATAAAGAGAGCGCATAAAACAAGCGAACGTATAAAAATATACGTCGAAGCCAGAACTCGTAGAAATATGTTGATATATGCACACCGACAATTCGACGCTCAGTCAAATACAAAATGCCTTGCGATTTACCGTGGACACGTCTTACCGTGACGTTTATAAATTTATATATATTATAAAAATAATAATCTGAAATTTTAAAACGTAAACAAGTAACGCTTAAACGACGAGAGTAAAAATTCGATGCATAAAATTGAATGTGTGTAGAGGTATGAAACGTTAGGATTTTTACAATCGATTCTCTTTGTTACAGTTGCAGGTGACCTAATTAAATACAGAAACGGAATAGTAAGGCGCTGACATACGGGATGTACAAGCAGTTGTATTTTTTGGACGGGTGAATATAAACATTAAATAAACACTAAATTAATTAGACTGCAGTGTACACGAGAACGAAGGCCATCGCGTGCTCTTCTGCGTTTATACATTCGAGTTAGAAATTTACTTTGTTCAAAGATTCCGCGCTAAATCTCTGGGTGGTTAATAATAGTTATTACACGGAGAAGTAAATCTAAATAAAGCAATATTGTAAACTATTCACTGGAGGGTGAGAAATTATTAAAAAGTAGTAATATTTACATGTACAATGAGGAAATATGATTGATTGGTTATAGGTAATGCACTTTAACTATATAAAGACACGTAAATATTGAAATACGGTGACCTTGATGTAATCTAACTGTTAATGAATCTGTAGTTACAAATCGATATACGCACCCGCACGATGTGCATAATCGTAATCGAAATATGTGTATTTATTGTTTGCTTGTTAAAATAAATATTTTTTCTTCTATAGGGTTTTGTTCATCATAAAATCGAATACAAAAGGGTCTTGAAATATTTTATTCACACGTATTACTTCAATCTATTCTCCATCTTAATTGGTTCATTTAAGAGTATTCTTCAGCGCGTCAGTATCCCCTAGTTTAGCAAATTTTTTTTCTTATATTTAGCTTATTTATGAGAGTTAGATCAGTTTTTAGCCACGACCGTTACAAGGAAGAGCCTTATATTTTCATCATCGCAAAATGTGTGATGCGTCAAAATATACTAGATATTGCACTGAAAAAAAAATAAAGCAGAATCCGCCGTAAACAGCGAAGAGACTTCTACTTTTGATAACAAAAGTAATTTGTGCTAGGCTACAAAGCAGTTTCTGCTTGGGTCTCCGGTATATTCGCATTTTGCTTCCGAGTAAGACATAACCTTACTTTTTGACTGTACGTTTTTCGTATATATTATTGACTGTATACTTGTAAAAGTTAATTTCAATAATTAAACATATAATAATTTCCTTTACTTTCAACTATCTTAAAATGTTTACCCTCTTTTTCTTTTTTAACAATTTTAAAATACATATATATTCTAGGTCTATCTCTTTCTTAATGTCGAGTATGTATTGCTTGATAGGCCCAAGTAGAAACTGCTTGGCTTCTAAAGGAATAACAACTTTGTCTCATTTACCGGAGTCACCACGGTAGATATTGCTTGGCTCTCAAGCAAATTCTGCTTTATTTTTTTTTCAGTGTGGGTTGTAAGAGAAATGTATACGTATTAGAACTAATTTGAGGCCTTCCCTAAAATGTATGTATGCATGTAATTATGTTGCGAAGTGAAGCGTTCGATCTAGAGCTCCGAAGAGTCGAGTCACGGCGGCCTCAAGACCGCGCGTGGCGAGCTAGTTAAAAATGTTTTTAGATGGAAATATGGAAAATCGAAAGAGCGTTTTGTAAAAAATAATTGATACCAAGATGGACAGTTGTCTACTCGTTCGCCATAACAAAATAAAATTTTCTCTATAAAATATATACGCCTTCAATTTACACATTATATTCCAAAACATTTGTTAAATAAATCGTTTATATCATTTTACACGTGGGAAAACTTAGTTTCCTTTAATTTGACTGTCATAAATAAACTAAATGTTATAAAGAACATTTTTCAAATCAAAGTTAATAAATTCAACTAACCTTAAAATCACTAATTGCTAGATTTTAATGTTTTTATTTTTAGCTTATAAATTACTTTCTATCTTATATATTTTCTCTCTTCTCATACTATTTTGTGAAGGTTTAAAGTTGTTTTAATTTTTTAAATAAATAACCACGAGCTTCTTCATGCATTTCAACTAAATACATTAACTTATAATAAATAAACTCTTTTCTTTTTGTAGAATCAGAGCTGGGGGGTGGGGGTGTATATATCGAGTTAACAACGTTGCACGAGAGCGTCGACAAATATTGACCAAACGTTTACTTAAGATCAATGTCATCCTACAACGAGGTCGAGCAGAATTTAAAATTTGGCGCCCTTTCGGGTATAACGGCGTTGACGTCACGTATACTCGACTATTTTTCTAGAGAGAATCTTCTAGAGAGGAAATAAAAAGGGTTCGTGGTTCAATTATGACGTAAGTTTATTATTGACACACGCACGAAGTATAAAACTTGACGTCACGAAACCTAGTTGTATCCTATTGCTTATATACGGATCCTCTACTTTTATAGGCACATCGATGCATTTAAACTCGCATGTGTGTGTGTGTGTGTGTGTGTATGAGAAAGAACTTTGCGAAATTTACGATACGGCTTTTCTTGAAGCGGAAACAACGATAGGGATGTTACTATCTTACTGGCCATTAGTTACCTTTTTTCACTTTCCAAGGGCATACTTTAATTTTGTATATAAATATACACACTCAGCACATTTCTTCATGAATTTTTAATAATATGAAACAAAAGTTCGTTAAATATTTTTCACTCGGCGTTAATTTTGGATATACAGATCGTCAAATTACTGCTTCGGCTTTTTCAATTATTTGTTTTCTGCTTGGCAGAGGAAGAGAGGAAGAGAGAAAGAGAGAGAGAGTAGGGGAATAATTAATGCGTGGTTGGCATATTACCAACTTTTCGTAAGGATAACTGTGCTTTTCTTATAAAATGAACCTTTCGCGTGCTGGGTTTCATCATACATTTTTTTCCTCCGCAAGTCTATGTGTGCGGTGTTCCTTGAGCATTAGGGAATGTGGATAATTTCTTTTGAACGTTCATTAGCGACTGTTGAGACGAAATCTAAAGATAATACATTGTTCAACGTTAAAGTTTCGATTAAATTAAAAATATTTCAAATACGAATTTTAGTCGATGTATCTCTGAAACACAGTAA
Organism: Theocolax elegans; assembly: GCA_026168455.1. Lineage (NCBI taxonomy): Eukaryota > Metazoa > Arthropoda > Insecta > Hymenoptera > Cerocephalidae > Theocolax > Theocolax elegans. The sequence goes on along the minus strand of CM047431.1, from coordinate 37,773,405 downwards.
TTCTTCGCATTTATGTATGATAATTCGGCATGCGTTTTCGCGACAATTGTTAATATCGTTCAACAATAACGACGAAAAAAATCTTAAAAAACATTTTGAAAATTGAAAGAAAACAATAACCCTAGTAGCTGATTGAAAATATTACTGTTAATCCAAAAATCTGTTTATATACAAAGATTATAATGATTTATTGTCTTTTACGATATTGACCCCGCATTTTGCTGGTTTTGTTGATGTTGAAAGTAACGGAGGACATGAAATGTTAAAACTGTACACGCTACAACGTAGATCCATTTTATCCAATTTTATTTGACATGAATATATAGGGATTAAAAACTATATAAATGATAAAATTTTTGTACTGAGCGAAACTTTTTCGTGTACACCTGTAAGCCACAATAACTTTATCGATTTTCGATAAATTTTTTTACCTAATACCCTATTACTAATCTACTTTTCGTTTGAAAGTCAATGACGAATTGCCTATTCGCTTATGTTTCTTCGTTCCCTTGGAACCTACCTTCATTTTTATTAAATAGGTGCTTACGTATACCCCACCCAAAAAGTTTCTACTTGGTTTTCTTACAAATTATTTTATGTTTATTTTTATCAATTCCAAAATTATTTTTATGGTGAGAATGTCAACATTTTTTATCAAAAAATGACCAAGAACAAAAGTAATAGTTTTAAACTGACTGACAAGCACAAGACACAAAAGTTATCAGTAACCCAATATTAATTATTTTTTGGTATAAATTTAAGATTGTTTAACACTGGTGTTATTTAAGTTGACACTTAGTTTGTATTAATACACTAAAAATAATACATGTATATAACACAATAAACAGATATATAATATATTAATATAACCCAAAGTATATGATTTTTAGTATATATTAATAAAATTTCATAAATATTAGAAGTATTATTGTAGTATTCTTGTAAAAATAAAAAAATTAACGTTTAACCAAAGTAAAACGGTGGGCGAGTTTGATATCATTCAAATTATCATTAATGCCAAGCCGATTAAAAAAACTTTCGTCGAATGAAGATACGTATTACAAAAAATGATTAATAAATAAACTAGTTAAGTCTATTATAATATTATTTCAATAACAATAAATCTTAAAAAAATTTTTGTAAATAAATAAAAATTGTGACGTACAGATGAAAAAAAGTATATGCAATCAATAAGATATAGTCACATTATTTATTACAATATTACAATATTACAATATTATATAATGCATTCTTGTACTAAATTCAGGTGCTCAATAAAGAATTAAGTCGAAAGATTTATACCTGAAAATCGCACGTAGGTTCAGGTATCAATGACCCTCTTCGAGAATATCATCAAATAATTTATTTCCTGGATACTGTGGAAATAGTGATCAATTTCAGAGGGTCATTGATTTTCCTGACTCATCCAAAATAAACCGTTTAATTTGTATTCCCTTGAGAAAATAAACGATGAATCATTACAGATTAACAAATAAAGAGCAATTTGTAAACAAGATGAAATTTCTGTAAAATTCGAAGTAATTTAACCATCTTCCATACGACACATCTCAATTACAAGGAGATTAAAAAATGCAGAATTATACCTGAAAAATGCGATGAGAAAAAACAGAGGTACTTGAATTGGATGGACGAGCGCCTGTCGCCTTTTCTACGATATATTTCCGGTAGGGTGTGATGGAGGAAAAAAAAAATAAAGAAGAAACTCAGTCTCCATTTCTCCCTTTGCAACGTAAAACTGGGCGACTCCATTCGAAGAAAAACCAATGCCAAGACGAAACAACTTTTCCACGGAATTCCGCGAGTTTTCCTCCTTCTATAGAAGGATTGAGAATCGAGTCAGTCGAACGCCATTTTGTTAAACTCTACCAACGCTCTTTCTGTAGAGTTTATCATTTGGTGTACGGTATTTTTCTTATTTTCTTTTTTTCTTTCAAGGAGAAAGTTTGCGATACGGCGGTAGGGTTTATTTTGATTAAAAATGGGGGTGAATCTCTTTATTTCCAATTTCGGTGTGCTTGTAGAAATAATAGTTCATTTAATAAACAATAAAATGGACAAAAAGTGGACTCATTTTTGTCCTACCAATATAATAAAATCCAAATATTGTCCTGTTTTAAGCAATTCCTCAGATTACTAAAATAAATTAAGTATCAACAAACAGTTATGGTAAAAATCTATATCATTTTTCTTCGTAAATATGACACGTGCATTTTAAGTGAATTGTAAATAATAAAAATAATTTAAAAATCATATCCAAACCAATATAGACAGCTATAACTTTACTATTATTGGATTGTTGGAAAATAATGTGAAATTTTTTCGTTCCATCAAATAATAAATGAACCAAAAAACATTTTTGTTTATAAGCCATTCACTAGACATTTCCACTATATTAACTTCTAAAATTCACATTTCCACTAGTGTGGTTAACTTTTTTTCTTTGCATGATTTATCACCATTTTGATCGTACGTTCAAATACTAAATACACTGTTAAACTTAACGTTGAACAGAGTAATTTGGTAACTTTATACACTATTGAAAAGTGTAATATATGAAAATTCAAAATTTCCAAAATTTTAAGATATGTTATAAGAATAAATAATGGTTAGATGACACTTTCATACAAAATTGATAAATTAACGTACTGATTGTTAAAAAGCATAAACTACATTTCCATAAGAATTCGAATGTTGTATAAATGTATAAATAGTTCTTTCATGATTTTAGGTTTAAATATTTTGCGTAATTTTTAATCGTATCACAATCTAACCGTTCAATGTTTTGAAATTAATATTCATTACGTACTTAGAAAAATTCTTTTCTTAAAATTAAATTTTTTTCTAATATTAAAATCACTGCCTGACATTTTACACTTTTCAAAAATGAATAATATACGAATAATATTTTACGTAAAGTTGTCGTTTTACACATTCTAACTTCAATTTATATACACTTTTAGATTAAGCGTGTACTTATGTACGTATACAAAAATAGAGTTAAGTACCAGGTAATACCTTATACCTCCAAATATTTATTTATTCAACGAATTTCCTGGATTTACGCAAGATTTAATCAAAACAAATGTCAGCTGCGCAAAGACTTATACTACGCTGATTTAAATAATAATAATTCGTCGAGATCTGTCACACTAAAAATATAAATGTATACTAATAATATACATATGCGCATATAATTATCATATAATTATTATTATACATTGCCAGAAATAGAAAAAACAATAGGTTTCTTAGACGTACACTACTACCTTGACGTAATGTACGCGCTAATCTAATCCACAAAGCGAACATTATTAAACGTTCTTATACGCTTATGCCAAAGATTTTTTCTTTTTTTTCAGGGAAAAGCACTATATATTGTTGACCCACTTATGACTCAAAGAAACTTTTTTTTGTATACAAACTATTATTACGTATAACGCGATGTAAAAATGTTTTATGTCAACCGAACTTTTTCGATTCTAAATATTTTTTTATTTAAATCGAAGTTCAACTTCAAACAAAATACTGAGCGTGTAAGAGTCGCAAAGTACGTAGCGTGTGTTTCCGGTAAAAGTTTAATTTAATTAAAATAAATTAATTCGAGGGAAATTAAAATGTAGCGCTGATGTCATTATATGTAGCTTCAATTGGATCGTCATCGTATTGTAAACCTAGCGTAACAAAATTATTGAAATAAAATAATTTTTTCGCACGCGGAAACGCGTACACGATTGCTATTCACTGCACAGTTCAGTCGGTAATAATTCGCAGGAGGTACTATACCCATTCCTCGCAATCCGAAATATTTCGAGATGAAAGAAAAAAAAGAACGTACGTCTAATAAATAACGGTCGGCGTTAAAATTCCCGATGATCGATTAAATCTCGTGGCCTCGATCGAGTCGTATATATACCAAGAGGCGCTCGCGTATTTACGAGCACACGCTGCTGAAATTCCGCACCTTTTCAACCCTACCGAATTTACGAGGAAGCTTGAGCCTGCGTTGATACACGAGCTATGCCGCATCTACTTTGAGTAAATTTTACTTTCACCGCATATTATATATACGGTGCCAGAAATTTCTTACTCTTTTTTTTTTTAACCATGATACTCGCTCATATCACCTAAAGAAGAGTTTGCTTATATGATTTCGAGTTGGTGATAATCAGCGACGGAGGTAGAACCAAATTTAATTAATTAATGAAATTAAATTAGTAATCGTCAAATATCAAATTCAATTAAACCCGGTGAGATAAATGATGTATTAAAAATTATTGTATACAGAGATGCATTGATTTTTGTTAATTTACTATAAAGAATACTAATTTTTATTACAACGTATATTCCGCATTGACTAGTAAATAATAACAAAAAAAATAAAAGATTTATATACCGGGAGAAGCTTATACAAGCTCTCGAGTTCGATCCATAACTCACCCAGGGCTTATAAAACTACACACACATCTATCGACATCCCCGAGTCACTTTAACCTAAAAAAAAGTCGCCCGCCGACGCGAAATCAAACGCCTCTTCTAGTAAAAAAAAGATATATATCGGGCCACTCTCGAGTACCGTCTAATTGCATCGAAGTCTGCGCTCGAGGCGCGGAAATTGCATCCTAATTTGATTGTCTCGGCGAGGAAAATTTCGTACAACCCACTGTTTCCGGACAGGTATGTACGAGAGAGAGAGAGAGAGAGAGAGAGAGAGAGAGAGAGAGAGAGAGAGTAACACTACTACCAAAGAAAACGAATTATTTCAGGTTGATCGTTACACTATTCTCGATGATTCTTCGTTTTGTACATGTACTCGAATTTGCATATAAGTACGTGTATGTATGTGACTGTACTTTAATTTTTAACGAGTTTAGCTAATTAAGTGTGGCGCCATCTGTGAAGAACTCGAGATTTACGTTATAACTCCGTACAATGTATAAGCTTTATAGATGCAATTGTTAACTCGATTACACTACAAACTTATACATTTTAATACGTACGCCGAGAGAATTCTGTAATAACGATTACAGTAGTGTGAATTAGGCTGTAGGGTAATTCATAAATTACTATAGGTACCTGAAGAAATTTAAGCTATAATTTAAATTTTTATCTGTATTATATATCAATTTAAATGTAACTATTGTATACTATTCTTTTTTACTAACTATTGTATAGTCTGTAGTTACTTAACAATGTTTTTGTAACCTCATCCAAAATAAAACACGGTAAAACGTATTCCTTTATATCATCGACTGTATTTAGTTAAACCCTAAAAACGTATCTCGTAGAGAAAATTCTTCAACACTGTGCACCTCTGAAGTTCGCAAGAGAAGCTATGAAAATTCAACTGTACGACTAAAAATTTTGTTAATTCAACTAATTACATTGTTCTACCTATTTTATTTTTTAACATGCAGCAATTCTTAGGTTAGCGATCAAAGCTCTCCCGAATTAGAGTAACTTTTACTAAAGAAATTTTCTCCCGGGTATTCGTAAATTGGACTATATTTTTAGAATAAGAAATTACTCTCTATCGTATATGTAATATAACAATAATTGAGCAGTAAACAAATAAAATTTACATACACGACAAAGGAGGGTACATTCTACAATATATAGTATTAACACGAAACGACGAGCGATTGCACTAGTAAACTTAATAACACCTCTATATTTTTTTTATCGATATCGTGAGAGCCTTCGAAAAGGAAAAAAAAGAGAATATCTAACCACTTGAAAAGAAAATAAGAGAAAAAGAGAGGAAATTCGTTTCTATCGGCTATTCGAATGAGTTTTCCATCCAGGTCCATTTATTTTCTCAGGAAATTCCCTAGTAAAGTTCTGGTTTATGTAAATTCTGCTGTACCTTTCTGTAACTCCTCAAAGTTCTAGATTAAATATACTCCAAAATTTTTCTCCTCCTTTTTGTTACATATACAATCGATGAAATTTTTATTTCTCTATTTATTTCGTCGCAAGTAGTTGTTTTATTCTCAATGACTGTCAAAGGATAGGCAGGTACTTTGATATGACAAATTTTTGATACCCAAGTAGGTTTGTTAATATTAATATAAAATATGTCTTAAACAAAGACATGTTAATATTACAAAGGAAAATGGATGACAATTGTAAAAGTAAATGAAAAATTTGGATCCTGCTATAAGTGGTTCTTTTTTTAAAAATACATTATAGGTTATGCGCGACGCGTTCCAAGTTTCGTCGCAGCTGTGTTTAATAGCTGCGCCTACGAAGTGGAACTACTCTCCATGAAACTTGATACTGTTGGTGTTTTCAAACTTTACTTCCACGATCAATGCGGAACTCCAGCTAAATGCTTGAATCGCATTAGTGCATATATGCATAGATTCGAGGATGAATTTTAAATTTCGCGCTTCGTTTTGTTGTTCACCTCAATGATGATGATGTTTATAGTCGTAAAAGATGTAGGCTTATGCGAGAACCTTATACATTAATTTTTGGCATCGTCGTAATTTAAGTGCGTAACTTGTTTTAGTATGCATTTAGAAAGTTTTAATGTTAGAAGAGTAAACGATCTTTTCACTTTGGTTTCGTATAGTTTCTCATTTTTTTCGCGGTTAAATAAGAAAACTTAAACAATTACGCGTTTAAATTAATTTTGTGCCGTTTTGAAGTATTTAAATTGTCGTATTAAACAATCCGTGTTTGCAAAGGAAATCCAATAAAATTAGGTAAACAAAGTACATAATTTTAATCAAATAGCTTTCATTGGATTTCATCAGAATTTCAATATTTTAAACAATTGATACATCCACAATTGAATACTCAACAATTTAAAAAACAAATAAACATTTCCTTCTCTACAAATTCCCATGATCGTTTCAGAACACGTCACTCCCGGCTATCAAAATATTTGCAAACTAAAGTAAACTCGAGAGCGCGTAAAAATGATTCGTCGCAGAAAATTGTGTGACCAAAGCTAAACTTCTCTGAATTTTTCCAACCACCAAAAGTTTCGTGCATTAATCCTGCATGTAGGGGGGGGGGGGTATAAAAAAGGCCTGCTCTCGTGAAATATGCGAAAACTCGGATCGGTCGTGTCGCGCAAATATTGCGGCTGTTCCTCTCGCCAAAGAGGTTATTTTCTCGTGATGCACTGCTGGTTTTGTTGGCCCAAGGATTTCATCTTCGAGAACTCTCGGTTTATATGAGTGTCTACGTGTGTGTTTCTAACGTTTGTTTATTTGAACTTCCGGATGTATGTATACATGTATATTGATAAACTTCGGTGTATTAAAGTCCTTTTGATGCTTGAGCTTCAGATAGTTTAAAAATATAGTGTTTAACAGCTAGACCTTTCACTTGGTTCGCTTACATTATTAATATGTAGAAACAATGTCTCTTCATCGTTTTTTTTATTCTCTCCGGGACAGTTTGACGTTGAAAATTTTCTTTTTCTTTTTTATAAGTGATTGCCATTCGAGACACGATTTTATTTGGATTTCGCAAAGAGTTGTACACGAAATATAATTTAGCTATACCTGTCACGTGGTCTAACGACGTCGCGCGGAAAAAAGATTCCACTTGTTCTTAATTATTAAATCTTGTATTTTTCTTAACTTGTCTTACCTATTCAAAAAGAGATGGTAACTTCGTCTTCTGAATTTTAAATACATACACATTTGCATTATACGTAAAGAATAACAAATATTTATAATGAGGCAGCTGAGATATAAAATCCTCATTATTATTATTTTCCTTGATAATACGTCAAAATGTTGTAGACAATTTGTGATCACACCACATGTATGTTTATAAAAAAGTAAATCATATATTTAATTTACTTCCAAATAATATATAAATTTTTCCATGATTTATTAGTTTACAAGGTTATGCAAGGTTATTATTATTTATATTAACAATAGGGTCAATAATTGGACATACCGATTAGAAATTATGTATGATACGGTATAATACAGTTGAAATTTCACTATTTGAATCAATAAAACTTTTTGACTGAAAAAGTGAAAAATTCACTGAACTTTCAGTGTTTTATTTACTACTGTATCTTTAATCGAATTTTCACTAATTGCATCTTTTGAAAATCTTCTTGCATGCCTCGTTTTCTACAGAATAATTTTATAAATACAAAGAATCGGCACTGCATGATTAATTTAAGATTTGTAAACGTACGTATAATTAAATCCATTGAAAATATTAATATTTTGATTTTCATTCGCATGGTTTTAATTAAGTTACAAGCCATAGTAACACTGTAAGATCTTTGTATGTGAATTTAATCTATTTTGATAAAAATAATTTTAAAAAAAAGCATAAAAAGCTTTGATAGTGAATATTAAATTTATTATTAATTCAGTATAATCCTGAAAAAATCGCATTCCATTAATTAGATCATAAATAGATATTATAAATAGAGTGATCGAAAAATGGGTGAAAAATAGGCGAAAAATGTGCCCATTTTTATCCTCTCGGTGAAACGCTTTTTCTCCCAATTTTTAACCATTAAATAGACTAAAATATAATTTATATTCTGGTTTGAGCTAATTTTTAACTTATAAACATAGATCAAATTTGAGTCTAGTTTTGTGCTATCGAATGTCTATTAAAAATGGACAAGTGAAGAATCTAATAAAATTGCATTTATATTCGTAAATACTGGAAATATAACAGAAATTAGTTATAAATCAAACGAATACGTTAAAAACCCATCACAAACTATATATTCCTATAGGAATTTTGAAGTTTACTGTTCCCGGAAGGCTGGAAACATTATTTTGAGGTTATGATCACTCTATTAAGTGTTAAAAAAATAGGTGAAAAAGCGTTTCATCACAAGGTATTTACTACCAATTTTTAATTCCTAGTTCTTAGTCTAAAATTTTTACTAGGAAAGTAAAGAAATATATTAGGAAATATACATATTGCATTTTTTAACGGGATGTCATACTTAACTTTTATGCTCCCTACCTTATCGACGTTAAATGACACATTTGATTGGAAATAATTAAAACTATAAGCCTTGATTTATAAAATTATAAAAGTTCGTTGCCCTACCTTCTAGAAATTATTTATCTACGTGCACAATTTTGGACAGAAATATTTATTTATTGTCGAGAAATACTTTACCAAAATTTATAATCGTTGTCTTACGATATTAGGTAAATAATTAAATAATAATTAGGTAAAATAACATTCGACGACTTGAAGTGTATTGTATAATAGTTTTGATATAAGAGTAGATTGTCAAAAAGGTATTAATATTTCTGCCGGAAATTAAATACACAGTTGTATTAGTAATAAAGGAAGGGTAAGAAACTATTAGAATTATATTAATTTGTATAGAACCACCTTAATACAGAATATTATACATAACTGAGAAACATTATATTTTTAATCAGTATATAATAATTATTTTATTCTCCAACGCAATCATTGATTTTTTAGATACTTTGTTTCTGCAATTGTCTGTGAAAATTTATATATACAGTGAATATTTGATTCAGTGAATGACATTGATTCCCAGTGCAGTAATTTTTACTGACCTATTCAGTGACAATTTCACTTAATTAAATTTAAAGAGATTTTAATTTTTTCACAAATATGGCAGTTACTTCACAATTGAGTATTGATTTTGTAAGCATGGCAAGCTAATCAAAATTGATACACTGAATGGAAACTACAATTTGGAAACAGTATTTGTATCTGTAAATTCATTGCTTGCTTGTATAGTTTGTTAATCGATGAGTTAGTTATTACTGCTCGACGTTTCACCGAGAATATCTATTCTGGTGCATTAATTATCAACGATTGGTACTTGGATGTCAAGGATGAATTACTTATCATCCAATGAATCCTGAATGATAACGTACAGGTTATGCGTGAATAGTTAGATTGTTTTCGATCAACGTCATTTGAGACACATTGTTATAAGGTTCAAGGGAATACCGCAGTCACCTTTATTTAATATACACACTTATACCGCCGACATTGATCTTTAGAGGACTGGGATTTGGAATTTTTAATTGCTCAGTATTTTATACAGGGAACGCATAATATATTTATCTAATATCGTATAATACGCATATGTGCAGTGGCGATCGATGGTCGAATCACTATAGTAGCTTTCCAGTCCTCAGGGGTAAATCTAATTTTGACACATTAAAAATTGTTTTATTTAGCACTGGGAGCTAGTACCTTCGCTCGCTGGTAATTTTCACCTTGAAATTTAATTCAGCGTTAAAAAATACCTCAGAAGTTTATACCGTTATTTTAGGGTTCGTTTATGGTTGTTTCGTAATTTTTTACTTATGACATCAAATTCGTAATCAGTATGCCCAAAAACCCCAGAATTTATCTATTTTACAGACTAGCTTGAGAAATTATTTTGAGCCACTATAGTGGTTTTCCCGTCCTCTAAAGGTTAAATGATTTTTCTAATTTATTTTTCAATTATGCACATTTTTTTTCTAATGTATAAGCTAAGGCACATTCTATAATGTGCAACAATTGTGAGTCTGTTAAAAAATTTAAGAAAGAAATATTTGAAAAATTAAATGCAGGAATCAGCAATCTGTACGGAGTTTCCTTTTAATAGAATAAATCACATTTTTATCACGCAATATGATCAACGATTACTTTGATATCTAAAGAACAATCAACGTAGTTAACCATGCTTCAAGTGCACCAACAATTTTGACGCTTTCAAAACAATAATGAACCTCCAGTTGATCAGGTGTCTTTAACTGGTGAATGACATTATGAGAACAAAATCCGGTATAAAAGGCTGGATGGAACGTTGTAGCTGTGTCATTAACCAGGCATCATCGTGCATTCGAGTGGAGTGTAGAAGGTACTTTTTGTGGATTAACCGAGCCACGCCTCTTCGATAATCGCGGGATTGTTTCGCGCGCGCGCACCTAGTGCTTAGCAAACACCGAGGCTAATGGTGAAGACAGTCGAGGGAGGATGATTGATGCCGCCTGGGGTGTTAATGCGTTCGGGTGTCTCTCTTTTACCACCAGGATGTACCGTGGAAATTGCGAATCGCGCTCTCTTTACTTCAAATTTATTCTACGTGTGGTATTGCATTGTGTTTCAAATGTTTTATAGAAAACATATTTTCTTTTTATCATTGCTTAAAGAGCTACTACTTTTATGCAGATTGTTTTTTTTTTAATCAAAAAAATGGGTTCTATGGAAAATCATCGAAAACGTAGAGTACATGGTTTGAGATTATATCAATAACATTCAGTGAATTTTAACCTAAAGGATACTTTTATATACATATAGCATTAAATCGTACTTACTTGCGTTTCTTAACTATAAAACATGTATTCGTTTAGGCTAAAATTCATTCGGATATATGGGTATATAATATCAGACAATGTATTCCATATATTTTTGATGATTTTTGATTTTCTTTTTTTAATGAATCTTCTTCCATATTTGATCAAAATATGACAAAACATTTGGTTTTCATGGCAATTTTGTAATTGTGTACAAATTATATACCTATTCATCAGTTTGAATTTCGAAATTCTCATTGCACATTCATTTTCACCAACTATCCCAGTAAAAACCCCTCCAACAAGATATTCCAAGTTGATTTGGGCAATTTTTTCAGTGCATTTTTAAAACATTTTTAACTCAAATAATGTCATCAAATTTTCGTGAATTTCCATCAATTTATTTGCGAGTGAAAAGAAAAAAGAAAATATTGAGTTAGAATTAAAGTATACATTTTAGTTTCAATTCGCGCAGTATGAAACATCATGCATTTTTGACCGGTCGAAGAGATAGGGGGATTAAAGATGAATTTTGTGATAAAAGTTCTAATTTCTCATTACAATATTCAAAATTAAAAAAGAGAAACAGTCAAATCATGGAACATTTGACTTTTGAAATGCGTATTAAAGTCATTGAATAGTTATTAAATTGTAGAAAAACGTTGTTTTCTTCAAAATATTACTATTATTTGGTCAAATTTTAACAAAATGTGAGATTTTCCATGAGAAATTGGACAAATTGTATTTTAGGAAATATTCCACACAAAATTTTGGATTAACAAAATAAAAATCGAATCATTTTATTTCCCGAATGCGGTCTACCTCTCATGTGATTGTTAATACTTTTTGTCCTACAGCGATGAATATTTAGAATAATACAAAATTGATTGTTTCAATCTGTATTACATTGCTACTATGGTGTAAAAAAATATAGTTAAAAAGAATCTTCAATCCTATACGTCAGTGTCAATGAAAATAATTGGAAAGAATAAAAAATAGGTAAAGCCTTTATGAAAATGAAGAAAGAGGTTAAATATTTTATTAAAACCAAGCGCAACTTCAAATTATTCCCTTGATAGGGTTTGATCAAATAAGGATAAAGTGCTGAAAAGGTACGCAAAATGGAGCCGAGGTAAATTAAGTAAAGGATAAGGTAGTCTTTATTTCATTTTGAATCTGTGAAGGAAAATGCATCGAAGAAAAGGAAGAAAAGCGAGAAGCTAATATATCCTGGAGGAATGCGGGACGAGGTGGTGGAGCGTACAAAATTTTCGAGGGGCTCATCTCAGTCTCAAACAAAAGGTGGAGAAGTCAAGGACGACTATCCGTGAAAGCCGAAGAACGTTATCTCGCTTATTCTTCTTGGCGCGTATGTGCGCGACGTTCCATTCTTGAAAGATGCATTCTTTTCAAATATCCATGGAATCTCGTGGTGCATACGATAACCTCGAAACGCCAACGAATTTCTTTGTCTTTGGAAACGTTTTTATTATCTGGGTGATATCCGTACAGATTACGGATTTCTTTTTTTTATCGACCTTCGATGTCGCTCAAAGAACTTCCTGAATATATCAGCGAGTCTTTTGTTTATTTTTACGACCCACGATTCGTTGTAAAGCTTAGATGGTTCGTCATTATTAATCTTTTCCAATTATCTACCATGTTTTCTTTTCTTTTTTTAAGAAGAGACGATGTTCTCTTTGTTATCGTTCTATATTAATTATTCGATTGATCAATTTTTTTTTCATGGCAAGGTAAAACTTCAAACATGTACCTCTTAGTTGTGTTGGGACTTTTTAACATATATTTATTAAAAATTAATTTTCTCAAAAGAATTTCTATCAATTTATATATTCTTTTAACGTCACTAAAATTCATTACAGGATAAAAATGTGTGAGTAAAGCTATTCTCAAACCTAAATGTATTTATTATTTCAGTAATCATTGCTTAATTTAGGTAATTTTGAGAATCAACTGCTTTTCGTTTAACAATCATATCAAATAACATTATAATTTGTGTTTTTCATTTAAGTAATTCATTATTATAATGTACCTTTTTTTATTATTTTTTAGGTTATGTACGATGACTAAAATTCCTCAATAAATGTCTAAAAAATTGTTTAACTAACTTTAGAATACTCAACTTCTATCAAGATTCACATTGGATAGACAAAAAGAAATAATAATCATTATTTTCTTTTATTTAGCAATAAAAACAATGTTTAAATTAAGGGGAGGTTAAAGCAAAATTTACTCATTTTAGTTTAATGCACAATTTTCATAAATTCGAATAAGGTAAAAAAGCAACCGCAGAGTGCCATAGTGCTCGGTGCAATTACTATTTTCCTTTCAAAATTGTACCGCTTAAGTAAACTGTTTTTTTAAAAAATGCGAAATACAAAGGCCTATTTACGCATCGAAACCTAACCTCAAAATGTCTGTCGGTTAGATTTCATCACAAACCTTTATATTATTGTAATTTTCCACAAAATAAATAGCAGTGTGGCGTAGCTAATACAGTTACCTTCCGTTTTATCCAAAGCAAACACTATTTGGTGTTTTAATTTTTTCTAAAAATGAGAAATACGAAGATGCACGGGTAACGAAAAGAAGGGTACAAAACTACATTTTTATTAACAATTTATGTGGACAATTTTTAACAGACTTTAGAAAAAAATTAACTAAAACAATAAGCTTATCTCCTAAATTAAAAATGAAACAATTTCGTCAGAATCATCTACCTATTGTTTAAAAAAATCGGTACAAAATGTCTAGACATAACCTATAAAATAGCGATTTTTAACGACAAAACAAAAAAAATAGGCTAACACTCTCTACTAGGATTCTTAGCTATTCAAATTAAATCATTATAACTAAAAGGTTTCTTAATTTTTTAACAAGGTCTTGCATCGGTGAGGAGTCTCTTCAAATTTTATACTTTAAAGTTAACGATTATCATTACGTATTTTATAATTCATTAGGCAGTAAGTGTACTGGTTTTATAATGGAACTTTATATTACTTTCTTTATGCTAATGAAGTACTTAAGCAATTACTTACGGAAAATCGATAACAAAAAGCAGAAACTAATTAAGCGTCAAATATATAGGAAAGATAATCTGATTGTTGAGTATTGCAAAATAATAATCAAACGATTATTCAATGAGGTATTAGAATGTACATCATCGAAGGTCATCAGTAACTTGGTAAATAATTGATAGAATAAATTTTAATAGAAAATAAAGAAAACTAATTAAGATTAACTAGATAACTTTATTCAGTAGCGATTATTGTACTTAAGGGGGTGGATTGCCGACCGAGCCAAAAAAGGTAGTTATTACGTTTATTTTAAAAAATACGCACTTTTATGCAAAACCCGAATACAGAAGCATTAGGTTATTAAATAATAAGTAATTCTACAAAGTTCCAGGTCAATACGACAAAGAAACCCTAAAAAATTTCTGCAACAAAAATGTATGATATTCCGTAATTTTTCAGTGCAAAAATTGTTTAGGGCGTCTTTGTCGTATTGACCTGGAACTTTGTAGAATTACTTATTATTTAATAACCTAATGCTTCTGTATTCGGGTTTTGCATAAAAGTGCGTATTTTTTAAGTAAAGAGAATAATTATCTATTTTGCTTAGTCGGTAACCTACCGGGTATGCCACCTCCTTAAGAGGGTCCGATAGTCAACTTTTTCTTCCCTACCTCACCGAGAAATACGATAATTGGCAATAAATCTGTAAATAAAACAGTGTAAGAAAAAAAGCAAGGGAAACGCACCTTCATTTATCAATAGTCTATAACTGTGCGCTGAATTTGAAACTAAAATATTTTTACGTTCTCGAGAACGTCTTATCAAATATATGAATATAACCTCAACAAGGTGGAAGTTTTTAATTAATTTAATTAATCAACAAAAATTGAATGTGTCATCCCTTTTAAGAAATCTTTCATCTTTATGTACAATTATAATCGGTAATTGTTCCCTTCTTTACAATATTTTGCAATAATTCCAAGTTCAATACGTAAACGATAAATACTTTTTATTTTTTTTATAAACCGATATCAACAAAAAAGGTATTATAAAATGTTAAAAAGAATTCCGTGCATATAAAAAATGCACCCTCGCGCATAATACGCAACAAAGTGAACGAATAAAATGTAGATTCGACCTTGAGCGGGTCTCGGAGCGAGGATCAAAGATTAACTTTCCTATTCGGGTCACCGAGCGAGCTGACTTTATTTTCCTCAAAAGTATTTATCATTCCTATTGCAGCCAAAAAAACCTTCGAGTTACTTCTTTGAGCCTCAAATTTTTTCGCAACGATCCAAAATTTCGAGGACTCTCGAACTTGGAAGTTATACCAGTGGATCCTCGTCTTTTACAGACACACACGCATATATATCTCGATTTGAAATAGCAAATTTACGAGGCGAACGTTTTCGACGTAAGAATTTTCGAGAAGCGTGAAATAATAAACTCCCGGAGAAATCGTAATATTTTTTATATGGACCTTTGAACTGAGGCAAAAATATTTGGTAGGATATATTGTGAGGTCTCGTAACCTAATATTAAGATCTTGACAATTGCAACTTTAATGCAAATCGGTTATCGTTCGAGCATCGTACTTTGTACGTATTTGTTCCCCCTTTCCTATAGATCATTTCGGTTTTTAATAATTGAAATACTACAAACTATTAGTTAGCCTTTGTAAGTGATCCGTACAGATACATTTGTTTATTATATTTGTACAAGTATAAAAAATTTTTAAACGAATGCAAAGATGCCCTTTATTTCTTTAACGGGGTGCCATAGTCAATATTTATCCTCCCTACCTTATCGGCAATCGCGATTATTAGTAATAAATTTGTAAATAATATAGTATGTGAAAAAATAAGAGAAGAGGCGCCTTCGTTTATTAATAATCTAACTGTGTGCTGAATTTCAGATTAAAATTATATTGCGTTTTTGAGAAAAGTCTTACCAAAAATGTGAACCTAACCTCAACGAGGTGAAAAGATTTGATATTTTTGGTAAGACTTTTCTCGAAAACGCAATAATATTTTAATCTAAAAATCAGCACACAGTTAGATTATCGATAAACGAAGGCGCCTCTTTTCTTATTTTTTCACATACTGTTCTACTTTTTTATTAATTAATCATCAAAAATTGAGTATGGAACCCCCTTAAAAAAATTATCCCTTCTTCAAAAACACAGTTTTTACACGGAGAGAAATATTACTAAAAGATTTTCGTTGGTAAAAAACTGCTGGTTTTAGAATTTCAAGAATAAACGATAGTTAGATTATAATTTTTAACAGAAGTTACATATACACTATAAATAGTTTGAAATATTGAAAACAAGCATTTCATATTCGTTTGACACTGATTTGTATATGAATAGGTCTAAACACTATTGTACACATTTAATGCGATGAGATTGTCCTCAGATTAATATAAGGCAAACTGTCATTCTGGTGATTCTATATATTTTGTATTATTCATTTGTTTATGTAATATAATAATTATAATTGTTCATTTAGCTCGAAGGGGTTGGCGCTATTGCCGACCTAACAAAATTGTTTGTTAATATTTATTTCATTTAAAAACACTTATACCTGACCATCAAACAATTGATTATTATTTATTTTAAACTTTTTAATAATGAATGGTATAAAATGCAAACATTATCATTTTCGACGGAAGCATTTCGAGCTTCTTTTTCAGAATATTTAATATACTGGAACTACAATTTTTATTCATTTAGCTCATTTTGAGAAAAAAATTTTCTCTCCGTGTAAATGAACAATAATCTTGAGAGAAAGATCTTGTTGCAGTAAGGTACCACTTTATATGTGTCAGGAGTATATATATATCCATAACCAACATTTTATCCATAACAGTTAGCATCTCACGTTTTAATTTACTTCTCGAGTATGGGAATAATTGAGTTTTTTTTTATAATAAAAGCATCACTTATACGAGTTGCTTGACAAGTCGATACGCGCTCGACATCACCATTCTACACGGACCTCTTCGTTCGGTCAATTTAGACTAGCAATTTTTCGTAAGTGAATTAAAGTTTATTTATCTGAAGTACGCAGTGATGAGAGTACTGTGATATAATTTACACCTCGACAAATTTATCGTACAATCTTGGAATAAATAAAAATCGAAGCGAAAAAATCGTTTAACGGGATATCGAACCCAAGTTACAGGGATCTACACCTTTCAACATAAAAATTATGTTAAAAATATTGAATTAAAAATCTAAAAACATTCATTTGAGTAGTTTACAACAAAAGCGAGGGCATGGCGTTTTGATTCTTTAAGAATAAATAAACTTGTTAATAATAATTGAATAAACAATTTTCGATCGGTAATTATTGGTCTAAAAAGGCATAAATTTTCAACGCAAAAATCAGGATTAAATTACAAATTTAAAAATCTAAAAAAATTTGAGTATATTGTTTAAAACATGCCTGAGAGGCACAGCGTTCACGATTTTTTCAAAAATTTATTTTTCTGTTTATAAAAAAATATTAAAAATTGTCGTTTTCTGAGTCCGACATCCCCTTAATGTAAAAATTTATAAACTAAAAATCTTACGAAGTTATAATGTTATCCGAGCGACATCCTAATACGTTAAATAATAGTTAAAAATTAAAGTTTTTTATTAATGTAAAACAATTGAGTCAAATTATATAACATACGCAAAAGTGTATAAAAATTTTGTATTGACAATTTTCATCATGCCAAATACTAATATTTTTCAAGGATCACGTATATTTTCTTCCATAACTATTGACCTTGCTGATACTAGAGTTTATATCGCCAAAACAGATTATTTAAAAAAATATATAACTTTCCATGTGTTTACATCGGTAATGCGAAATAAAAGGTTGAACCGAACCCATCGTCATATCTATATTAAATAACGTAAATTCAACGGGCTTTATATTATATAAAAATTGTACTTAGCTTGATCGGTATAAAGCTGAGCTTTGAAATGTACATGTAGGTCGACACACATTTATCTAATAGACTCGACGCGGAGACTCGCAATTCGCGAGGAAACGAAATAATGTGCGCGCGAAGATAAGAAACGTGGATTCGCTTGGAACGACGCTAAATATCCTTGTAAAGCCTTTCGACGCGTCAATCCTCTTTTACCTTTTCCTTTATATATCAAAATGGTAATTTTTCTAACGCGAGGGCGTCGTTTTTTCGAGATAAAGTATTTTTATTATATTTTTAACTATATATTTTAGTTTATTATTTTAATTATATTTATATTACAACAGCATAATAGTAGATTGAAATAAATATAGAGTTTTATTCTGAGTGGAATTTTTCTTAAATGTGTCTAGTACAAATAAAATCTGGTTGCTCTTCTGTGATTCCTTTATAATTTATTAAATTTCCTTAGTCTTGGAATATTGATATTTTTGAGCTAGTTAATCTCAATCAAGTTCTTAAAAACACTCGTTGGAACACAAAAACTTATAGTTTTTATGTTACAGTGAGAAAAATATGATCATAAATATTATTATATTTTAATGGTAAAAGACGGACTGACTTGTACTTCCACGGAAATTACAATAAATTACAGTAAAAATTGCCATTATTTTAACTGGTTCAGAACGGATTATGTATAAGTATTTTTTCATACCAGAAGTCAAATCAGATTATTAAAATAAAAATTAGTAGTTGGATAATTTAAAAAATTAGTAAAATAATTGGATTTCAGTAAGTCAATTTATATCTAGCCGTATCCGCATCATGGTAATATTTTTCTAGATTAGAAAAATCATAAATCAGAACGGGGACAAGTATAACATAGCATGACATAAATATGTGTACGTATATCAATGCTTCAATCGTCTATAAAATATTCAACAATAAATGCTCGAATCGTTAATTAGACAAACTTTTTGTTCTATACTCTTGGAAGAGTAAAAAAAGGTAAAAAATAGATAGAGTAGTTACACCTAATGAAAGCATGAACGCGTGTGAGGGAGTAAAGATAAGCAAATAACGAGGTCTCACCGGAGTTGGAAGTCGCTGAGACTCGGTTCGGATCCAAAGGTGAAGTAAAGAGACGAGACGAGAGAAGGGCAAGCCGCGAATGCGCTCGAATAACGACCGTACCTCGCGACCAATGAAACGCCAGCAGCGCCGTCCCCTAACGACGGGTATAAGCTCGACTTGCAGGATCGCGTCGATACGACCAAGAGCCTGATGCATTTCACTAAATTGTCTAAAGGTAGTTCGTCTTGGGATCTTGCTCCTCATTTTACGAGATGCGCCCGGCGACCCGATCGTGGTCAAGATGACTTGACGATACAATTCTTGGTAAATACGTGGCGTATCCGGTCGTGTTTACTTATACGAAGAGGAAACCGAGAGAGGTTAATCATCGCAGGCGATTCCGTAATGAATTATTTCATTTGAAATCTTTTGATTAAAAAACACTGATCTTCTTTTGTTCTATGTGATTTCACGGTAATTTTTAATCACTGAAGAAAAGCGTTAGTCAAATATTTATTTTTGATACTTTTGATTTTATTACTCGATAGTTTTCCAATATAATAGATAAGAATTTATCGATCTTCCCGAGTCATAAAGTTAGATGTAAAAAAAAGGAAAAATTAAAATATTTTTTTTTCTTTCATGAGGCACTTCGATAGTAGAGGTCTGCGATGGCTCGTAATCGGGAGGTCCCAGGTTCGATTCACGGCCCCGGCCGATTGATACAAGCACCACTGGCCAATGTATTTTCAACAAGTGCTTTCTTTACCAAGACATCCTATGACCTGCGTCGCTGATTAGCACCGAATTGGTAGCATAAAAAAGCGACATCAAAATATATAAAAAAAAAATTTTTTGATAGTAAATACTATCCTCTTTACACTGTAACAATTTATTAATAATTTTGATTAATGCATCTCACAATGCAAAATGAATATATTGAATATAAAGTAAAAGAAATACATAAAATTACTAACAATATCGTACATTATTTTAGTAGTCGTAAGTAAATATTAATTACAAATAAAGAAATATTAATTAGGGTTAGACCGAGGGTTAGACAAAAATCATATTGATGATTCATTAAATATTTCATAGTAAATATTTTAATTGTCAAATAGTTTTTTTTAATCTTTAAAAAATACCTTGAATTAATTTTGAATTAAATCTTTCGAACCTGAATTAATTTAGAATATTTTCATATTTTAATTTATAATTTGATCATCATGATTGTTTTTAAATATAGTATTGAATTAATACCATCTTATTAATCGCAAAATACTAATGAAAAATACTTTATTTATTATTTTTAATAATTTACGTTATAATTTTTTTTTAATTTAAAATTTTCCATATTTGTACATTATAATGTATATTGGGTCTCAAAGGGTCAAGTAACTATTTATTTATTACAATATTTACCGTTTTGTCATCAAATATATGTCATTTGTTTCTGTGTCTCCATGATAAATTATTAAAATAACATCAAGTTATCAAATCAATTACACAAGAACAAAATGTGTAAATTATAAATTACTTGGAGAACACGGGGGTACTTTTAATCATTCAACGACAATTACGAAATTCCAGGATCCGATTCACAATTAAACTATTCATATTAAGAGTGTATCAAACTAGTAATGTTTATACCATCCGAGTAATTTATCGATTGTAATATTTGTACACTATCAAACATCAAATATATATTATATTTTTAAGAAGAAAACCACAAGATTGTTGTCCATCGCTATAATGTATATTATAATTATGCAAAGCTTGAATATTATTGGTACATTAATATTAAAATTTTAGTCGTAGTATGCTAGAGTTAAAAAATTTAATAAAATAATTAATTTTATTAATTAATTTACCAATCATGTTGGAATTATGAATAATTACAGAGATCATTATAATAAAGTGCATAATGTTTCGTGATATACCTTGAATTTTAATTTAAAACGCTAATTAATTTAAAAACAGTGGGTTCTCAATCGGTGAATGATTTGGATGGTATCATAGTAGGTTAATTCAAAACTTTTAAAGATACAAAGGTAAATACGTAAGAAATTATTAAATTGAATGATCACAATAATCCTTTATCTAAATCAAGAAAAACTGCTAAAAATTTAAAAAAATTATTCATGAAACTTATTAAGATTCTAATTCAATTGGTTCTGAATGTTGTTATAAGGAAAAGTTGTAATCTCGATTTTGATGAACTAATCAATTTAATTATTTAAGAGGCGACGTTTTGATGGATCTCCTCCTACATCCTCGATCAGACTATACAATTTCGTCAATCGATGAATAATATAATACAATCAATCGCATCTCCGATACGTCACACTCATAATATAGAAGTGCGGTACCTCACAATCCATATTAACAACGTAAAATGTTTATGTATAAATAAATTAAAACTAACGTATAAAGATTCGTTTACAGTGTTTCCCCGTATATTACCAATAAAATTTAGCTTGACGTGTCCGCAAAATTGCTATTCTTCATATTCTCCGCGAGACAAATAGGTAATTGCCTCGCAAGTTGTTTATTACGATTTTAATTAGAGCAATTCGTTAGGTAAATATTGCATTTAAATATTTTTCTTTCAATTAGGTTTCATTGCCGAGTTAAAGGAAACTTCGTGGGTTTACGAAATAAAGGTGAAAATTAAACTCGTAATTATCCCAGAAGGATTCAGCGAAAGAACGTTTGTTGATTTTTATTATCAACGGGAAATAACGTTGCGTCCATCCTGGTAGAAAATGTAAGAATAAGATGATTCAACGGTGACTGCATATGTAGCTCATTTTATACACGACTGTTTGTAACATTGTTGATTAACGTAACCTCGATATATACTTTAATGGAAGTATACGCAATAGGGTAATGAATGTTCATTTTTCTAAACTGTGGTACGATTAAGAAAAAGTGGACGGTCGACATTTATTTGTAAAAACGCATCGAAACGAGTGGAAAATAGTCTCATCAATCGTGAGTCTATGAAAGAAAAAACCGAAAAAGAGGAATGTCAGTATCAAAAATGGTTCTTAAAATGCACTTGATAATTACCTTGCCGTTTCTTGTCTGAAATGAAGTACAAAAGAGAAAAAAAAGAAGAGAGTGTAGAGTCCTTAAAGTCGCGGCTGGCCGAGATCCGTAACAAAAGAGTATCAATGTAGCGACGCCTTTAACCGTAATTGCGGGCTCAGCGATAGATAAGGTATATATTCTTCTAGGCTTTGAGATAAGTCGACTTTCTCACCGATAGACGAATATTATTTGAAAAAAAAATGTTTGTGAAGAATTGATTATGGTTCTTCCACGGCGATAAAAATTGGTTAAGAAAATTGAATGAGTATTAAATGATCTGATAATTGCAAATATGCAAATGAATTATGATTAGTATCAAATCCTTTTAAGTGTGTTGAAATCATTTTTTAGACGTTAATTAAAGAGTTATTGGCCAGTTTTTGGTTAAACAAAGACTTTTTAACCAAAAGAAACGGTTCATAAATTCTTTGATTTCCATTAACGGTTTAGAAGATACATAATAAGAATAAGTGTCTCAACAATTAGGAGAGAATGAACACTTGTTTAATGAATAGTCGAATAGGCATTTTTATGTAGTTAAGGATATGATCTGAGCGACTAATTGTATCAATTATTTTGATTTATAATACATTAAAATACACTTTTTTCATGGATTTACAAAAAATTGTTTAATACAGAGAGATATAACCATGTTACCGTGTAATAATAACGAAGGCTTTTTTAAAGGATTTTCAACACCAGTGAATTAACGTGTTAAAAGCATGTAGGAAATATTGGAGATTATGACAGTCCTAATGATTTAAATGCGCATTTAATTAACTTTCAAATGAATAATAATATACAACGAATTATATGATTTTTGCAATTATTCTCATGGCCTTGAAAAGGGACGGTGATAAAATCTAAGACTATATCTATAGTAAATTCTTTACAACTATCTTAAATAATATAAAATCGAGATATTATTATCCCTAGTGGAAATCAAAGTATTTATAAAACGCTTTTTGACAAAAACTATAGCTGAAAACCAAAAATATGGTCAATTAATCAGTAATTAATGATCAAAATATACTTTCAACTAACCTCAAAATGCTCAATTTCTATTAGGGATGTTTGAAATAATTGACACGATATACAAACTAGTAGAAATTTTAATCTAGGAACTATGTATTAAAAATTGGTAGTGAATACCTTATGATGAAACGCTTTTTCACCCATTTTTTTAACACTTAATAGAATGATCATAACCTCAAAATAATGTTTCCAGCTTACCGAGAACAGTAAACTTCAAAATTCCTATAGTTTGTGATGGGTTTTTATCGTTTCGTTTGATTTACAGCTAATTTTTATTATATTCCTATAGTATTTACGATGATAAATGCGATTTTATTATATTTTTCACTTGTTCATTAATATTAATAGCACATAACTAGAGTCAAATTTCATATATGTTTATAAGCTACAAATTAGCTCAAAACAGAACATTAGTAATATTTTAGTCTATTTAATGGTTAAAAGTTGGGAGAAAAAGCGTTTCATCGGGAGGATAAAAATGGGAACATTTTTCGCCTATTTTTCAGCCATTTTTCGACCATTCTATTTAGGATATTTATATTTATTACCTATTAAATGAAATGCGATTTCTACTATATTATTATACATACAATTTTTAATAATTTAAAAATAGTGTAACTCCCCTATGGTTTATCACTTCAATAGGAAAATTGCCGTGAAAAATCTACTTAGAACGTAACACGTTACCAATTATCGAACCAAGTGTTTATAGAAGAAATTGCATATCGATTACCGTGCGTATACGCGTAGTCTAGATATTTGGCCAGTGTCCTCTGCAATATCAACGAACGATTCGATATATATATATATGATGAATAATAATTCCCTCCTAAACATTTATCTTCTTCAGTAATATCATTATTTTTCCATAAAAAAATGATGTGTTGTATAATTTCCTAATACGTTACATTCAACAACACGTATCAGACTCGTATGAGATAAATGGTCAGAACCATTTTCACCGTCTTACGTCTATATATATTTCATACGTTAAGAACATATCAATTTGATTAATTTTATTTTCCAACTATCGACAAGTCAAATTATTTATCGAGTTGATATATAGGTGCATGGTGTTTATGGAACAACTTTATTAAAAATATATTTCGCTACAAATTCTCGTTGAATCAAAATCACTTGGAGATTTGAAACTTTTCCTCTGATATATTTGGTATACCTTTTCATTCGATCAAGAATATGAAACGAATATATCGCGAACAGCGCAGAAATTTGAGCTTTCGATTCGCATCCCAACTTTTAATTAGCCTTCATACTCGTTAAATTATTACCACCGACAGAAAAGATTCCTTCCAATACTTTGTGAAAAGGATACATAATTTACGTTTTGGATCAAATTATACAATCAATGTAAACGTCTCGTCTACATCCTGATCAGAAATTTTATGATTTCTCCTTCGCTATGATAATTATAACTTTTGACAATGGAATTTGAAATACATTGTTATTGTTCTTACTTTCAAAAATCAAGTACGAAGGTATACACGTTGGAACATCAAGAATTGTAATACAATACGTACGACAAATAAGGACAATTTGCGAGTTAGAAGTGAAAAAAAATTAACTGTTCCGGAAGGGTCGAGTACGTATAAGTTACGCGAGTCCAACTAACTTCAGTAATTTTAACTTGATTGTATTGGTAAAAAGCATCGATTGCACTTACGCAAAGTGACTCTACTAAACATAAATTGACACACCGTTTCAAATGCTTCTTTCAGAAACTAAAGCATTCCAGAGAATTTTATTTCACATACAAAATTTAAAATTTGTAGTTAAAATTGATTTAGATGTAACTCTTATTAGGCTAAAGGTTAATATTAGTCAAAAAATTTTCAGTCGCTCTTTGAGTGAATCATACCAGTCATGTAAATAAAACTAAACTCGTGCAGTGATTTTAACTTTTATTTTTCTCAATGTATATACTTTCGTCTACGTCACTCGACATACAATTTTTTAAAAGTATCTATTAATCTATCCTATTTTTGAAACGAGCATAAAAAACAGACGCGGAACTAGCTCACAGCTCCTGATAAAGCGCTTCGTAACTTTTTTCATATAAGGTATAACCGTGTTGAGCTTGTGCTTTGGGTTCGCACTTTTAGTAATTATTGGGTAAAACATCTGGCCCAAAAATCAAGGAATTAAAGCAGTCGTTGTCAAACGAACATTTCGTCTCTTTAAAATATTAATATAAAATTGATACGTATCGATTCATTGAGAAAACGTGTTTTGTATGACCTTTCCTTTCCTTTAAACGTATTTCCATAGGAAAAAGTTTTGTAATTTTAAGACGAACATTTCGTTCATTTAAAATTTTTATGTAGGTTTAATTAATTTTTTGTCTTTGATTTATCACAAAAAACGTGTTTTTTTGTACTTTTTTCGTCGTTTCAACTATTTTCTATGTTCGTCTTTAAAAATATTGTTCTGAACGTAAAGTGTAAAATAAGAAAAAGTTTTCTTATTTTGAGGCAAATGTTTCGTCTACCTAATGTTTTCATGTAGCAACAATACATTTCTATAAGATAATGCTTCAAAAGCGTTTCTGTGCAATTATAAATAGTATCATAATTTAAACTGTTATGAGTGGTATATCCGGAAATAGGACCAGTAAGTATCTGATTATATTATGAAGAACTACCCCATAAATTTCAAGTAAATCGTTCAATTTTTGGAATGAATTAATTTAGTTTCGAGTTTGTATTTTAATATATCACTCAATTTTCGATAAAATGTAAGGATGTTCATGCCTAAAAATGTTCTATCGGTAAAATATTAAGTAAAGTAACATCCACGTTTCGAAATAAATCCTATTGAAATCACGATTCAAGTAGAAATGTCGACACTTTTCGGTGTAGAGAGGAAAAGGAGACAAACGATCACCCCAGGACAAAAGAGAACAAAATTTTATTTCCTACGAGGATGATCCAAGGACCTAAGGTATCCGATTCCCGGAAGATTGTACGATCGCAATATCTCGAATGACCTAATCGAAAAAAACGTTGGTCACCTCTGAGAGTAAAAAGGTTTTATTCCGTACAACCCGAGGTTATTTGACGAAGGTGTAATCTAGCCAACATAATCGGGAGGACCAGACGAGGAAAGGGGATTGGAATGGGTCTTTGTCACTGAAACGTTCGGACGAATGGAGTTAAGTTATTGTCTCGGCTCTTCTCTGTATCTTGCGTCTTTTGTTATTTCACTCGAGAAGAATCTCCGCCTTACAACTCGAGTGCCATTTGTTTTACTTGCATTTCGAGACAACTCGAACTTAGAAATTAAACGTGTCGATTTTTCTTTTTAGCTATTTTAGTAGGGAAATTTTAGTGGTGTTATGGACACATTATAATTATTTAATTATCGTTTATGTTTACGTTTAAAAGGAGGAGGGGTATACGTTGTATTGACATCAGTGAATAATTGCGAATGATAAACTATTTATATATTCAAAATATTCTTAGAATTATGCATTGTTATATGGATTAAATTTTTTAAGTTTTATAAGATCCCTGTTAAAAATCCTATTCTTTATTATTTATTGTACAATTATTCATCATAGACGATGATCAAACGGTGACTGAATTTCTACTAAAAATAGATCGATATGAACTTTATGAAATATTGCATAATTTATGAACCACACATTTTTATAATGATAAAGAATTATTCTTATAAATAATTAATTTTCCGATAATGCTATCTGCTATATAGTAATCAGTGCAATGTGATTGACATTGTAACTTTGTTCTAATTTTTTGACGAGTTGATCTTACCTTGAATTTACTTAATAAGGAGGATTATAAAACCAGTAGGCGGAAATGCTGGAATTAAAGTGGTAATTTAATCACCCAAAAATAAATGTCAAAATTGATATTAAAATTTAAATATTATGAATGATTTACAATTCAAATAAATTTTATAAACATTCATTTGTTACGAAACAGATAATAGTTAAATAAAATTTATCTGAATGATCTGGGTAGAATGGTGACGTTCCTTTGTTGAATTTTCTGTCCACATTTTTAGAGATAAATGAGAATTAGTTTGACAATTTTGATGGATTTGAATTTTTTTCAAAACATTTAGGTACTTTTTAAGAACAAATTCTGTTATGCGTGTACCCCAGAAGAAATAAAGCATTTTGAGGATGTGTTTAATCACTAATTACTAGACATTAATATTGATCAAACAACCAGTATTTAGCCAAAAAAACGTTATATAAACGCCATTGATTTCTATGGAGGTATATGTTCTGTACTTATTTCAAACGGCATTAAACTTTGAATTTTCGTTTCGTTGGACTGGGCAAAAATGTCATATTTTACTTACATTATCAGAAAAGTAACGCAAGTTAGATATCCATCGTACGCATGTACTCACCTGAAACAAAAAAAGTATATCGATTAGTTGCATTGTATGTGATAAATTACCAAAAAGTCAATTTTACAATTGAATTGCCCTTAAATTAGAGTTAAACACAGATTGCAGTTTATATATATATATATACTCAGTGCTGCGGGAAAAGCCCGTGAAACATTGCCCAGTTAACTTTCCCGTAAATTATTAATCTCACCAACATAAATAGACCGAATATGGCTATGTACTATCCAACTTTAATCGGAAATTTTGACGTTGACCGACAAGTCGTGCTCCCGAATATATACCCTCGTTGTTCCTCGAACTGCGGTTAATCCGATAAGGTATGTAATTAAAATAGGGTCGAATAGGAGGTCGAAACGTTGTAGCAACAAAAATTTGCAATGGACGTTGTTCGATTTATCTACACACGGTGACTTTATCAATGTTAAAGGGGGCTCCATATACTCAATTTTTAGCGATTAATTAATTAAAAAATAAAACAATATGCAGAAAAATAAGAGAGTTCGTAAAACGCGATTTTATTAGATTTTTAATACATATTTCATTTAAAAGTACATAACTAGATTCAACTTTAATCTATGTTTACAAGCTCAAAAATGGCCGAAAATAGAACAAATATGAACACATTTTTCCTGTATTTTTGCCCATTCTACTCAAACAATCTATTCAATACTTATTTAATAAAATACTCTTTTATTTTCAGATTTATTGCCAATTGCGGTTGTCGGTAAGGTACGAAGGATAAAATTTGATTTTAGCAATCTTTTAATATGACGCCGAAGCTGGCGTATTACCGGTGTCTACAAATGATAGTTTGTAATTGTACAAAAAATTTGTTTTTCAATCAAGGTTATTACCAAACTATAATCGACCACGGATTTCAATTTAGTAAATTAATTTCAGTATCATTGTAGTTGATTATGTGATCGATTTTTTTAAGATGGTTAGTGATTTTATGTATTCAATAACCTATCGTATATGAATGAATTATCGTAATCCACAAATCTAGTAAGGTTCTTTTCAGGTTATGATACGTGAGAATCACAGAATACTCTTCGTTACTACTTAACGAATTTATATAAAAATTCAAAAGATTACTTTTCGTACTATACGAATTTGCGATTTTTTAATTATTTAAACTTTTTAATTATTCATAACAAACTTTGTTTAATTGCTTATAAACTGTCATTTCTGTATGTCGGTGAAAAGGATAGCTTCGTTATCCTCTTATTATTGCGTAATTATATGCTTAAAACTAATTGACTGTGTTTATAACAGTTTATTATAACAATATATAAACGATAAGACACATTCGAGAAAGACTAAACGTTCCGAATTTTTTAAAAATAAACGACAATGACCAACAATGTACAATGTAAATGGCAAACCTTTAGAGAGTAAAAGGTAAAAGAGAAACTTGGCAACCATTCCCGATCCTTTGATGGACGTTCTCCCGGCAATTAATAATTGCGTCTTGTTACGCCGTAACGCCTGTAGATCGTCCAATTAGAATGGTTACTCGATCTATTTTGGTTCAACGTGCATTTTTTAGAATACTCGGTGAACTTCGTCGACATTGGATAATTGGATCGTGATCGATCGTTCGTAAAAATCTAAACGCACATTATTTACAATGGAACACAATTGTAATGTTACTTTAATTGCTAATTCGTAATTCACAGTTTGATTGAACAATAAAATCGTGTATATATATATGTGTGTGTATATAAAATATTGAAATTTCAGAAACAAATCGAATCAATTTTAAATTTGAAATGTTGAAAATAAACTGAGAAAAATTGGAAGAAAAGCTATTTCTGTATAGCCCTTTAGCGGTACCCGCAAGAGGCTCTCTACGTTTGAATCCTGTAGTGGTCGTCTTTGTCACGTAAACCAGACTGACAGATCAGTCCATATTTACCGTGTAAACATTGTTAGGATATGCGGCAATCAATTCAGGAAATCTCGAGCGTAAACATTTCCTATTTACTCTATTGCACAATTATTAATGTTGATTTTTAATGATTATATACGGTAAACTTTAATTTATGCAGAACGTATTAATTTAACGTGGTCGCAATTTAATTTTATACACTGGGACGGAGCAAATGTTTGGGGTAAATTAATATCTGTTAGCTATTGAGACACGTACCGCATATGTATTTGTTGCCATATAAGAATTTTTGCTACTATGAATTAATTAGAAAAGAAATATTCATTGTCGCAAATATTCACTTCTCTCATTATTACACTAATCAGAATTTATAATTGTGTTATTCTAGGTTCTAGTGTTACTTTCACACAATTTTTTTTCAAATGCATTTGTGGAATATTTTTTTATCAAAAATTGTGTACCTACTACTGTTTAAACGGGTTTTTCACTCCTTACCTGACAATCCTAAATTATTTCTACTACGAACTAAAAATTTGTTTCGATCGCTATAACGTAAACATTAGCTCAGGTGGTCACAACTAAGCTTGAAAAATAAAACATCGTATATGTACGATATGTAAGTACAACTGAAAATATTTAAATTCTCATCAATATCGATACTATCGTAACCACTAGCGCCGATTCGAATAAAATATTATTCTCAATTAAGAAGAACAAACAAATTTTCGAAATCGTTCAATCTTTACGAAAAAATTAGGAAACAATAGAACCCTCTCGAAATATTCAGAAAAGGGATTATCTTATATCCTCAATATCCCAGAATTCCTTAGGTTCGAGATCAACGACTCGCAGACTCCTCGACTCGAGAGGCTCGAGGAATATCCGAAATTCGGTTATTCGAGTGGAGGAGCGAAAGAAATTTGGCAGCTGGTTTGGCTATCGATCAAGAGACCGAGTCAGCGATTTGTGGCGTCGCGACGTCAAATTTTACTGGGCAGGTGAGAGAGGAACATGTATCCGAATAGAGATAAAGTAAACCTCGCTCTCAGTTGTTTTTCAACCTCTATATTTCTTTTGTCTCTCCACGATGGCATACTCTCATGCGCAAACCGAATAAAACGTCGGCATTAAGAAAATATTAAAATCATAAATTACGTAATAATAAAATAGTCTTTCTCAGTCGGTAAGCGTCGTGAATGTTATAGTAAAAATCAAAGTATTTTAAAATGGTCATATTGTTAGGAGAATGGATATACAAATATATCTTTATTTTTTTTAATTATTCGTTTTGTTTATATTTATTTAATAGAATGAGCATAACCTCGACATTCATGCCAATTTACTTTTTATCCCTTAAGACACTCTAAATTTTGAATTTCCATCACCTCAAATCGGTCACTTGATTATCAACGAGGCTGTCAAAGTCAACTTTAATTCTGCCTATCTTATAAATCGAGCTAAAAAACAAATTAAATTATAATTAATAAAAATATTATAGTATTTGAAAAAGTACGAAACAAGACACGCCTTTATTTACAAATGATTGATGTTTCTGCAAAATTTAAAACTAACAGATAATCGCGTTTTCGGTAAACCCTTACCAAAAAAAATGTCGATTACTTTACGCCCGCTTCATATTTTTAGTAAATAATTAAATGGAAAACGTGATTATCTTCAAATCTGAAATTTTGTAGAGAGATGAACTTTTTGTAATCAAAGTTGCCTCTTTTTGTACTTTTAATATAGTATCATATTTTATAAATTATAATTGAATTCTTAGTTAGATTAACTCAAAGTTGAAATTAACTTTGATACCTTCTTCACGTAAATTTCTTATTATTTGCTTTGAAAACAATCTTTCAACAATATTATATTTAATGATACGTTTCATAAACAATATTTTTTATATTTTTACATATATACCCTATAAATTGACCATTTTCGATGGAACAGCTGATTCCTGGAAGGAAAAAACTGTTAATATTTTACACCTATTCTATTGAATGATTTTGGATAATTAAAATTTAAATTGTTAATCGATCTTTATTAAACCACATACTTTTCTCTAGCGAATTTCAATTCAATATTTTGCCGTTTAAGTCATTAAAGATTATTTTTAAAAAAATTTGATAAATTTTAATTGTTGATTCACAAATTTGACATTACGTTCAAAATTTTCTATTTTCGTGATTGGTAATTTCGGTAAAATAAAACACACGATTTACTCTACCCAATATCAATTCAATATTTATTTCAATAAAAAATCATTGAAAATTATTTAGATAAATAAATTTTGATGAAAATGTAAAACTAAATTGTTTTGAAAGAGCGTTTATCGATTTGAAAAAAACCGCGCGCCCTTTACGTACGTATCGTACAGCTTATCTATCATTTAATAAATAGACTAGAAAGACGCGTTACGCAAATTACGATAAAAATTCTAATCAGACATCCGATTGAACTAAAACTCTGTAGTATACGTTATTTTCTCGACAAACTCAGTAACTCGGCTGGTTACATATTCGGAATGTATTTAAAAATCACGTTTTACGTATTTTTAATTGCAATAGTTATGTCACTCGATAAGTAAATCGTCTATAGATTTTTAATTTAAAATGTTAACCGTCGTTCGATACTATTTTAATATTGTCCATTGGTTATTTCAGATGTTTAGGAGACAGATTGTTATCGATAGGTAGTGGAACCCTCTTGCAAAACGAAAGGTAATATATATTTCGAATAGTAATTATCATTATTTATTAGTTTTTTAAAATAAATCTTAATTTATTTCAGGATCGTTTCCATCTATCCACACGAAGGCGATTTCGTCTCAGTAACGAGTGCGTTATTTAAGTGTAAACAATTACAAAAATATATATCGACCAATAATCAATATTCAAAATTTTTTTAGGTTGCGGCGGTACACTCACCGAGTTCCCTGGTAAAATCGAATTGCAATTCGAGCGTAGCAAACCAGCGAGAAATGTAAATTGCGTGTGGAAAATTAAGGGCCCAGCAAATCATCGTGTTTACGTTCGAGAACTGGAAATTCTGCATACGACACCCAATGAGGCAACCGAAGATGTTAAAGACAATTTTCACGATTCGATTTCAATCGAGATTTATGACGGTGACAAAGTGTCAACGACAAACCGTTTATTCAAGTATGTCTATTTCTAATCTTGTGCAAATAACGCGATAAGGCTTTTTTTGTTTTTTTTTTCTTGATGCTAGTTATTATTAAATACAATTTATTTAATTTATTTGGTTCTTGACGTAATGTATACTAAGAAAAAAATTGAAATAATAGTATTTTTGTTGAATACATATTTTAAAAACATATTTGTTTGGAAGTAAGAACTTTGTAATTGTTAAATAGTACGTTAAAATTTTGTTGGGACTAAATATTTCTTAGTGTCAAACGTATTTAATAAAGTATTTTATTCAATTTGAACATTGTTTTCAATGTAGGATTAACGAAATAGTTAATACATTTTCCTGAATGATAAATTACCCATCTTGAGATAAAATTATAAATCGGTATCAAGTAAAAATGTCATTAAGTACAAGTTAATTTATTTTTCATTTTAATCCTTATTACAGTTTTACTGTATATTCAAGTTAAATACCAAATCTAAATAATGAAATCATGACTTCAAACATAACCTCAATTTTAATTTTTTCATTCTAATGACAGATAGAATTAACAATTTTTTTCAAAACACATTTACGATAACTTTTTTATTTATTAACTATTTTATAGTATGACCTTCCTCAGGGAGTAACTATTTTTTAAACATTTTACACTTTGCAAACATTTTTCATTCAAGTCTTAAAATTAAACGCATTAACAAAGTGAGCTCATATTGTCAACCTCTATATAACAACTGTGACAAGTCTTAAGATAATAAAAAGTCCGAAACGTTGAATAAATAACAAAAAGTTATTTACGGAAAAACTTCTAATGTTAAATATTGAAATAAACTCAACATTCTTTATCAAGCGAAAAATTATTAAATACAAGTGAAAATTGTTCATTTTTTTTTTAAATAAGTGATTATTTTCACTAGAAATAATGCAATTAATGAATTTAACGAATTTACAGAGTAAATAAAATAAAAATAATTGAACGTTGATTTTTTTTCTCCGCAGATTTGGAAATGACAAATTAGACAAGTGCATTGGAAAAGGAAAAGACTTGACCGTCTTATTAAAATTCAACGAGTCAGGACTCCACGTAGACCACAACATTTCACTGAGTTACTCGTCTGCTCCAGCGAATGAATTAGCGGATATTAATTAATATAATTTAAACTTGTTTAGGATTAATTTTAACATACACTGGCTTACGAATGCATATTTACAAAAATCACTCGTAATTACGTGAAATTTTAAACTAGGAGCGAACAGTAAAATGTTCAATTCGAGCATTGATTTATTGTAATTCCGTTAATTTTTATATACTAAACAACCAATTGTAGGGGCAATAAAGTTGTATTGATCTCTTTGTGTAAAGAGATTAAATATAAAAACAAATTTAAATAATTTTGTTAATCTGCGACCATCGAAATGGTAAAAATCCGTATATATTTCTAACACCGTTATTTACGAAATAAGTGACGCAGCTCTTGGGGATTTTCGATTGTGAAAATCCGGAAAGTCTTAATTACTTATAAAAAATTTGATAACAAAAATAACGTAAGCGTTTAACTCGGAGACAGTTTATGGGTAATTACTCACACAGGTCGTTAAGGGAATGAGACGCTCGATAATATTGTTTACTCAACGTCGATATCAATCCCCATTTATTGTAAACATTTTTCTTGCAAATTTCCAGTGATTTACACTAATAAATAATTTTTTTACAAAATACAACGCATTAACGTTTGTAAATTATTATGAAATATTTTTCATAAATTATTATGAAAATATCAAATATTTATATGATCAATTTATTGCGGATGCAATAATTACGAATTATAAAAATGTTATATCTATTAAATAAATTAAACGAAAGTAATAAATAATTTATTATATTAAACATACACGCAGAAAAAAATTACTTAAATTAACAACATTTTTAATTAAATATTCGGACAATTAAATATTTTTTAAAACTATTTTTAAATAAATTAGATACATTTTTAAAGTATAACAAACAGATATTTATTCGATATTTATTATTATTATTAGATTATTCAAGAGAATATTTTGTTAACTGAAAGAAATTTTTTCTCAGTGTAAAACATTAAGAAAAAGCTCTAAAAATTTTCGTCTGCAATATAACATATAAATTAATAACTGATAATAAGTATAATAAATTGGTTCACATTTCAACACGTTAAAATAGTAGTATTTAGATGTCCTCGCTCCTAATTATTCAAAATTTCTTTAATGAAACTTTCTCAATAATTATTTGAGGTTCTTATAAATACTGAATTGACCGAATTTGTTTTAGTCAGTTTTCCGCTAGTGACGAAGAGTGATTAAATTATACCGCACTTTTTCCAACGAAAATCGTATTTTAAATCCGGCGATGATTCGCAAATCGAATTTGTTGATACATTTGGGTCTGCTTTTGTTGTCGAGCGAAAGGTACATAAAAAAAAACAAAATTGAGTACTGAATAAATTATTTAAAAATATCTCGATTATTTCAACAGATTGTTTATTCACGCTGATACGAAATTGCTCATCACGACAGGGTTTATGATAACGAATCAAAGGTATAATTATTTTTTAAATATCGTAAATAGTCGTGTATAATCATCATTATCTATTTTTCAGAGTCAAGTCGGTAATACCTTACGAGAATGAAGCTCCTGTAGTGTACAGGGGTAAGATATAAATTTCACAAAATATTGTAAGCGCGAACGATGATTAACAATAATTCCATTTTTTCACCAGATTGCGGTGGGATCATAACAAAATCTCCGGGGACGATCGAGACCGCGTTTACCGAGAAAAAATCACAAGGTATCGAAGCACATTGCGTATGGAAATTGTACGCACCGAACAACCATCGAATTTACTTGCGAGACTTGGAAATTATTAGAACATCGACGAGTATCGCTGGATTCCGTAAAGAAGATTTTAGCGATGCTCCTGTGACTGAAGTTTACGATGGATGCGATCTACAAAGTAACAACAGGTTGTTCAGGTACATCTTTTTTCTTTTGTTTTTTTAAGTATTTACGAAGAAGAAGAACGAACAAGCAATTAAATTGTAATTTTAAATAACTCAGGTTTGGCAACGATACGTTAAGCAACTGCATATCGTCGGGTCAATATATGACGATCGAGTTACACCATCGGATATCCGAAAAATTCATCGAAGAAAAAGTGATACTCAATTACGGGTTCGCAAATGACACGATTAATTTCAATTACGGGAGAAAATATTAGATGGATTCTTTATACGATCTTTACCTGTTCGATGTATTTATATATATATTGCTGTAAATAAATTTTATCTTATTTATTTGTATCACTTTTTGTATTTATTTATTGAAACCTATTTCCAGCTCGTTAAAAATTTTGGGCAAAAACTTTTAAAATAGATGTAAGTAACGCTAAACTGATAACAATGACATCGTTTTAGAAATCAGTTAATTACGCTTAGAGCCGTATATACTTCGCAATAGTCACGTGATTAAGTTTCACCATACAAAATATCTTCGACTGTAGATTATAAATACCAACAGATATTCAAAATTTCGTTCAGTTGAATTTTAATTCTCGTTGCGGAACGTTCGACAGTTTCCAAACTTTCATTGTCGAAGATGCATTCGAATTTGTTATTCTTACTCGTTGTTTGTTTTACGATATTTTCGAGTGAAAGGTTATTTTTTTATTGTACAAAATATAAATACATATGGAAATTTATTAGATTAGCCTAATTTATAAAATTTTATACATTTTTTAGGCTTTCGGTTAATTGTTACTTAAGGCGAATCGCAAAACCCTCGATTTACAAATGGAACGAAAAGTAAGTAAAATAATGTGAAATAAAAATATAATTATATATTCTCTAATATCCAAAAAGTCAAAAATCACTCTATGAATACTGAAAAGGGCATCTCTCTTACATTCGAGTCAAATGTAACTCTAACAAAGTCATTTCTCACTCGATTGAGGGTTAAGAGATTTTTCAAAAGTGAGATTATGTTTTACGAATTATTCATTTTTTTAAGTGAATATGTTTGTAGGTGAAAACCGGATAAGCGCCCTTTTCACTCCCAAGAGTGATTTTTCACTCTTTAGATTTTCGAGAGTTGTAACGATTAATACGCAATCATTTTTAGAATTAGGTCAAGAGTTCCTATAGAGGATTCTTCAATGACTAAAATTTCAGGTAAACGTGTAATTTGTATATTCAATCATTTTGTTGCATTGTATCTAAAATTCTTAAACGTTTTGTCTGAAATTTCGAGAGCTATTCAGAAATATATAAATAAAAAGGGAACAACTTGTTGAATGTCTTAAAATTGTAAAAATAACAAAAATATTAAAATATATCTGTTAAACTATTGCTACTGTTTATAAAATATCTAAATTGCACTTATTTGTAATTATTTACATTGAACTTTCTAATTTTAATATAATCAATGGTGAATTACATCATCCCGTTTATTTTAATGTGTTAAATAAGCTCTCGAAATTTCAGATGAATAGATCGATCGATTCACGAGAGGAAATTTTGTTCTACGGTTTCATTGAAATATAGGTAAAACAGGTCACTCGAGCGTAAATTTTTATTAACAATATAGATTTGCTAATTTTTTTTTTAATCTATTAAGCCTCTTAACACTAGTCTATTGATTCTGAAGACATGCCTAATCGTATGTCGTGTTTTTGCTAGTAGATTCCAAGTCAAATTTCTATCAGAAATCGTACAAATTTATATAAAAAAAAGAAAATAAGTAACAGAAGTGCTTTTCCCGAAAATGTAGGTGTCCAACCGAGAGCGGACACGCGAGAAAAGCTTAAACAAATCGATACACACGCGGTTAGTAGTAGTAATAAATAACTCACGGAAAGATGGGGCCAAGGAGTCACCCAAGTCGTAAACCCCGAAGTGGTTCCTATCGCGTCGCACAATCCGGATATTCTACTCTGGGAACTCTCGAGCAGATTCTGGGAATTGCACTACACTGTCGTAGCTACAGCACATGGTAACGGCGACGTTTTATCTTGTAATGTCGGGAAATTCGCGGTAAAATACCAATGGACGATCGGGCGAAGAAATGTTTCGTTACCGTGTTGCGGTGTTTTTCCCCACCTATTTATATTGAGTCACGTGACGCGTCCACTTGTCTTCCAATAGAAATTGATTGCGAAATTACTTGGGTTTTTTCGTATTATTTTCGATAGATTGATTATGAACAAAGTACCAGTTGTTTAGCTT
Source organism: Theocolax elegans (assembly GCA_026168455.1). Lineage (NCBI taxonomy): Eukaryota > Metazoa > Arthropoda > Insecta > Hymenoptera > Cerocephalidae > Theocolax > Theocolax elegans. The sequence goes on along the minus strand of CM047431.1, from coordinate 37,735,240 downwards.
CTCTCGTTTATGTAATAGTAAGAGATAATACAAAATAATAAGTTATGAAAACGTACAAATTCTATAATATAAGGACATTATTTCTCTCACTCTTATTAAAAGATATTTTTCCATTATTATTTTGCAGCTATTCTTATATGTCATCGGGATCGAACCTGCGAAGTTTGGGTTGAGAATCCAAGTCCTTACCATTGCGCCACCGCGTCACTTGCATGTGTTTCATCGAATCGTCCTTTAAAGTAAACAAACGAACGACGCGATTACAATAAAAATTTTACCTAAAGATCGCAACTTTATCGCTTCTTTTCGGTATCTCGTGCTGTACTGTTGTTTATAGAATTTCGTAAACAGTATAGGAAAAATCAGAGTTAATAAACTTTACAAGCTTAATTGTAAAATTTAGTACGTTAACTCCACAAATTTTACTACATTTAGAGTAAATTTTACTACATTTACTGTAAATTTACTTAAAAGTTTGGTAATTTTTTTGGTTTTTTCGGTCTGTGACCACTTTACTTGGGAGTTTAGGAATTTTACCAAACTGCTTTGTAATATTACTAATATTTCTCTCCGTGTACAAACTGATAAAAATAACAAATATATTTTTAACAGTTTACTTACTAAAAAGTAATAATATCAATAATAACTTTTAGTAATAAATGTAAAAAGTATAAATAATTACCTTATATAATACCTTCATTTATTAATGCTTGTATTAACATATAAAATTATTACATATAAAATATATTCGAAAATTTTAACACCAAGTACTTTTTTTCGAGTAGATTCCAAGTCAAATTTCTATCAGAAATCGTACAAATTTATATAAAAAAAAGAAAATAAGTAACAGAAGTGCTTTTCCCGAAAATGTAGGTGTCCAACCGAGAGCGGACACGCGAGAAAAGCTTAAACAAATCGATACACACGCGGTTAGTAGTAGTAATAAATAACTCACGGAAAGATGGGGCCAAGGAGTCACCCAAGTCGTAAACCCCGAAGTGGTTCCTATCGCGTCGCACAATCCGGATATTCTACTCTGGGAACTCTCGAGCAGATTCTGGGAATTGCACTACACTGTCGTAGCTACAGCACATGGTAACGGCGACGTTTTATCTTGTAATGTCGGGAAATTCGCGGTAAAATACCAATGGACGATCGGGCGAAGAAATGTTTCGTTACCGTGTTGCGGTGTTTTTCCCCACCTATTTATATTGAGTCACGTGACGCGTCCACTTGTCTTCCAATAGAAATTGATTGCGAAATTACTTGGTTTTTTCGTATTATTTTCGATAGATTGATTATGAACAAAGTACCAGTTGTTTAGCTTCTCTCGTTTATGTAATAGTAAGAGATAATACAAAATAATAAGTTATGAAAACGTACAAATTCTATAATATAAGGACATTATTTCTCTCACTCTTATTAAAAGATATTTTTCCATTATTATTTGCAGCTATTCTTATAAGTTTATGTATATTATCGAGTGTTATGGATATTTTAAATATTAAATGAAATTTAATTAGTGAAAAAATTCTGGATGTCATCGGGATCGAACCTGCGAAGTTTGGGTTGAGAATCCAAGTCCTTACCATTGCGCCACCGCGTCACTTGCATGTGTTTCATCGAATCGTCCTTTAAAGTAAACAAACGAACGACGCGATTACAATAAAAATTTTACCTAAAGATCGCAACTTTATCGCTTCTTTTCGGTATCTCGTGCTGTACTGTTGTTTATAGAATTTCGTAAACAGTATAGGAAAAATCAGAGTTAATAAACTTTACAAGCTTAATTGTAAAATTTAGTACGTTAACTCCACAAATTTTACTACATTTAGAGTAAATTTTACTACATTTACTGTAAATTTACTTAAAAGTTTGGTAATTTTTTTGGTTTTTTCGGTCTGTGACCACTTTACTTGGGAGTTTAGGAATTTTACCAAACTGCTTTGTAATATTACTAATATACAAACTGATAAAAATAACAAATATATTTTTAACAGTTTACTTACTAAAAAGTAATAATATCAATAATAACTTTTAGTAATAAATGTAAAAAGTATAAATAATTACCTTATATAATACCTTCATTTATTAATGCTTGTATTAACATATAAAATTATTACATATAAAATATATTCGAAAATTTTAACACCAAGTACTTTTTTTCGAGTAGACAATATTTCCATCTCAGTAAAATCATCCTTCATTGAAACCATTATTCTGACAATATTTTATATATCATGTAATAGAATGCGGGGGAACGATTACGGAAGCTCCTGGAGTAATAGAACAGTATTTTGTTTCGCGGAACCAGACGAAAAATGTTCATTGCGTTTGGACGATCCACGCACCGGAAAATTATCACGTTTATGTTAAGCAACTACGAGTTACGCGAACAACATTGCACGACGCGAATGTTCAAAAATTCGACGACGCACCAAGTGTGCAAATTTTCGATGGACCAGAGGCGCTCGACGAAAAACGATTGTACAAGTAAGTCACTTAAATATATAATGCAATTTATTTCATTCACTAGAAAAAAGTAAATAAAAGAAAAGTTATTTAACCAGATTTTTTTTATTATTTTAACCTCGCTCTTTTATTACGATCATACGTTATTGCTAACGAGCGACGGAGATCATACGATATCTTTGTCAAAAAAACACTTGGTGAAAATACATTTCCCAGTGGTCCTTGTAATATTCGGCCGGGGCCGGGAGCCGAACCTGGGATGACCAGATTTTGGTGTAAGATTTAAGTTTATTATTTTTTTTTATTACCAAGTGGTCGCCCTCAAGAAATTAAAACAGCTTAAATAATTTTATTTACGGTTATGTCATGTAACCCAAAAGTCTCGAATTTTTATAATAAATATTTATAGAATTTGTGTAGTTTGTCTAAAAAAATTGATTGCTTATATTTTAACGTAAAAATTTATATTCTTTTAGAATTCAATGTCAAAATTATGATAAGTCCTGAAAGAAATTATCGATTTAAACGTCCTGAATATATTTACATCACTATCGCAAACAATTTATCTTTTAATTATGGTCAAAAGCGATCAGAGTATAGCGAATAGAAATTGGACAGAAAGTAAATATTAGAAAATCTTAGAATCAATCAAAGAATATCACCGACTTGGATCTTTTTCTTGAAATTATTTCAAATAAATTTTCATTTTTATATTCTTGGGGCAATAAAAATTTACACATATAAAAAATAAGTAAATCACGATTAGTACATCATTCTTATTCTATTCTTATTCTTATTGAGTTATTGGATTATTAAAAAAAAATTTTAAACATTAAAAATGATCGAAAACGTATTTCTCCATCAAAATTTCTATTTTTATTTATATATTTGATCATTTTTTAACGATTTAACAAAAAAAAAGATCCCTCGACTTTATCAGATTTTTTTTAAAAAATTACTATCTTACAAAAATGATATATTATAATTTTTGAATAATTGTTAAAGAAATAAAAAAAATTGAGGGCATTATATAATATATTACAAAACAGCTTTGTTATTTTAAACATTTATCTAAGCTAAGTAAATTTGACTAATTAACTCTCACTAACGCAGTAACAAACTTCTAAAGTGTAAAAAATTACTTTATACATTATTTTTAGTAAAATTTTTTGTACTTTTGGTAAAAATTAGTAGTTTCTGTAAAAATTGATAGACATATCAGTAAAAATTGACAAGAAGATCAGCAATTTTTTGCATTTTGACAGTTTGTTACCGTGTTAGTGAACGTTTAGTAAAATCTATATATTAAAAATGTGGTAAAATTTCCTGAAATATTTTTTTCCGTGTAAGTTTACATTTCATAAATATTTAATAACATTTTTTTAATAAACCCGTTGAAAATACTTATTTACAATTCAGCACGTTAATGGGTTAATTATGATAACGCGTGATACGATACATCTAACAGTAAAATAAATTTTTATATTTTAATCATACTTAATAGGTATTACTTGATGATTATTTAATTTGAATTATTGTTTTTTAGATTCGGAGATGCCAACTTGAATCGATGTTTATCCAGTGGTCAAGATATGACCATCGATCTTCGTTACGATGAATCGGGAAAGCATATCGATCACGAAGCAGCTATTAAATACGGATTTATTAAGAAATCCAAAGTAAAAGATTTATTAGCATCGAGTCTTCCATAACATTCTATACGGTGTAAATAAAATAATTTAAAATTTTATTTCAAAGTTTCATTATTTGTATATTTTACCAGTCCTCGGTATTCCTATAGTTTCAAAGTAAACCAAAAAATTTCCCAATTTCATTAGTTTAAAATATAATATTATTATTGTTATTATCGGAAATAAAATGTTATAATTATCCATCTATATATAAATATGAAGAAGTTTAGAGATCGATATCTTAAATTAAGTGTTTCGTGGATTATTGCCGATTTTTGAATCGCTAACATCTAATCCTTCAATAGGTAATAAATCAAGTTATCCGATAAAATAATTAAAAATAGCATTTTTCTTATTACTTATACAACTAATCGAACAAACATAAAAAATACTGCTTGAAATAATAAAATATTATTTGAATTATAATTTTCATTTTATTTAGAACCTTGACAATAGACATAAATATTATTTTTATATACGAAGTTCAAGTTTAAGTTTTTTTATTACGCTCTTGTGTTTGTTTAAGAGTACACATGAATTATTTTATATCTATAAACAGATAGTTTGTATAGGTATAATAATATTAAGTTTATATATTTTAAATAAATAAATTTTTTATTTTTTATAATATTTTTTAGGCAATTTTTGGATTATATATTGGTTTTTTTATTAAATTAATTATACGAAAATGATCGACATATGTGTGAATGAACATTTTAATAACAACAAATTGCATTTTCTTTAAATATAGCTCCATTAGATTCTCCCATGTATTCAAAACTTATCCTGCGAATTCGTTCAAAATTTCAATTTAATATATTTTATACAAGATTTTCCGGTTGAAAAAAGGGTAGATCCCTGTACCTCGGATCCGAAACCTCATTAAATTTTGTTTTCAAAGTATTACACATGGAATTAACACATCACCAATGTAATAATGGCTATACAACACATTATACTAATTACAAGATATATAGATTTTTTATTTATATTAATCTATTTACAAAAATAAAAATTCGGACTCAAAAATAATTGCAACAGTTTAATGAATGAAAAAATGTTTAATTGAATGAAAGACCGCCGAGATTCGATGACCTTGTACTATCACGAACGCGATGACGTGAATTTAGTAAATTTTAACCGCACCAAGAATTCCAAGCGAGACGAATCGATTACTTTAATCTGCTTCTATAATATTGTTTATCATGGGTGATAAAAATGAAATTTATTCACACATTTCTCAGTAACAAAAAAAAAGATACTTTTTATTCTCTCCATAAATTTGTACACGTGTTTCCTTCAAACTAAATATAAAAATGCGCAAAAATATTATTATTATTAAAATAAAAACAAAAAGTTGAGTGTCGTTGCGTAAAAAAAGAATAATAACAAAAATGATGTAAAGTTAGCGGGGTCATTCTAATCGAACGATCTTCCTAATAATGAATAACATGTTTTCACTGCTCGGTTTGACCAGACAAAACGCCTTTCTTTAAAAATCCGTATCTCAACGTAACAGTCTGAGTCGCATACTTTTCTGGATCCCCGAATCCTAAATCGATCGTCACCGAATTTCCGCGAGACAGCACGCTGTTTATAGACGTATCTCCGTATCTACAAAAAAAACCATAAATAGAAATGAAAAAATTAGTAAAACCGCATGTGGGAAAAAAATGGAGAGTATACTCGCATATGCGATAATAAGCACCTAAAGAGTTTGGTCGTTTTTCCTTGAAGAATACCGTCGTAGATATTGATCGTGAATTCTTTTTTATCCTCGTGTGCGGTTGACTCGTCGGTGGGTTGCAAATGAGACTCGTAGTGTAGATAATATACGTAAACGTGTTGATTGTCGGGAGCAGTTACAATCCATGTGCAACGATTGCCACTGTATTCCGCGTACTTCGAGTTGAATTCTTTGGTTATCTCGCCAGGAGCTTCGGTCAAAACTCGACCGCACTCCGTATAACCTTCAATTTTGACGTAACGTTTTTAACCATTTCTTATTTCGACAATGAAAATTATTAAAAAAGAAAATATTTTCATTCTATATTACGCACTCACCGTTTCTATACGCGATTTCATCGTTATCTATATTGGGAAATCTCGTGTATATCCTACAATTCACAAATTTTGTAATAAGTATCACTTAGTCTTTCTTAAGAATAATAAATCCCTCACCTTTGATTCTTAAGTGTCACATTTGTGACTAGACTTCCAACGCCCTCGATCCCTTCCGCGCGCAATCCAAACACGTACGATCTTTAGGGTAAACAACAAATTTCAATCGACCACACGATAAAGTTATTAAAAATCTTGATTGTTATACTAACCTCTCGCTCGATAAGAAACCTAACAAAACAATGCAAAACAATCTCGCGTCCATGATGCTTCGACTACGCGGAGAGCAAAATTAAACGTCTTGATTCCGTCGAATCGTAAACCCGACTAAGCCACCGAAACAAGCAGAGATACTATTTTTATACGCGTAGTTTTATCATATTTCTTGAAACTGGTAAATCATCGATCGAATATATAAATACATATACCGCTCGTGATTAGTTAACAAAACAATGGAGGAACGTTCGTTAATATTCATTTTTACGTGATTTATCCATTTTATATAATGAAACTCAATTTCTACTCGATTCGAGGAAATACAAATGTAATATTGTAATTGGTTTAAACCGCTCTCTCCAATTGTCGGTCAACATCGAAACCCGCAAACTATATTCGTTCAATTTAATTCAACTCTCGATTTACACACATATGTGTAGATACTCTCGTGTTTTTTCGATGTTAAAAATGTATAAGTGGTAATGCATAATCTTGAATGTACACAGCCCTAAAACTATTTTTAGTTCACTCTACCCCGAGGAAAAACCCAAATTGAGCAGTCAACGGATGATTATGTAATACGGGCACGAGTACAACCGTTCACAATATTTTGAATTAAATTTATGTCCATTTCATCTATTCTACCAACTTAGATAACAATGATAAAAATGTTTAATTATAAGATTTTAATGGATATTATTTCGAAGCATAGAAATTTTTGCATTTTTGTATGCCAGTCAGCTATATCCCTATACAGAACAAAATCGTAGAAAAATAATTAGAACTTTCAATAAAAGAACAAATTGCATTTTCTACCCGAAGTTAATAATATTTTTTTTTTAATTTTGACTTTAAGATTCAATTCAACATTGTATATAAAGAAATTTTTTATTTAAAATACATTAAATCATTATTTTGAAAAATATAATAAATTAATCTATAAATTAATCTATACAATAAAGTTTATACTATATAAGGCAAATAATAATAATGTAAATAAAAATAAAAATATTTAATGTTTTATAGGAATAATATGTATTCCATACAGATGTAATATTGCAAGAATAAGAAAACGAGGGATATCATATAGGTGTACTGCATAAAATTTGCAGTAGTACCGCAATATTTCAAGAATATTAAATTACCTGGTGGTGCGAGATCTACGTTTGAATATTTCGAGGATATATAGTTTTGGTGTCTCGATACAACTGCACCATTATTATTGACATAATCTTTCGATATTACACGTAATTGACGAGCATCGCTGAGTGGGATATTAAAAAAAACGTTAATTAATAATGCGAATATTTGTTGAATAAATATAAAAGCTTAAGAAATAACGCGTTTTTTTATAATATTATTGATTTGAACGTATTAATAGATTTAAATAAATTTTATTTATTTTTGATAATACGCTAAATTATTTTGATAAATTTCTCGATAGATAACGGTCTCGATAAATAGCGCTCTATGATTATATTATTTTAAATTTTGTATATTAAAGGAATATCAAACTCAGTCAATGATTCAAATTTCCCGCGCTTAGAATTGTGGTCTAAGAATTCATAATTTTACAAACGTAATATTTAACTGAAAATACGAGGTCACTGCTCTTTCCAAACTTTGATTGTGCAAAGTTTCAAGACGATCGATGCATTAATCAACGAGATTAAGTGCTTTAAGCATTTTTAAACATCATTATAGAACGAAACAAAAATTAATTGAAACAATTAATTTCATAAACTATTTTAATCTATTTTGTAGGTATAAATTAGTCATTTTTACAAAAATGTGCAAAAAATGTGTATTTACAAAATATTAATTTACAATTTTTAACCCCAAACCATCAAAAAAATGAGCAAATTTCTATTGGTATATTTTCATGGTTGTTTTTAAATTTTAATATATAACATTAATTTTTTGTAAAAACTTTACCTCCCAGTCAATAATATTGTAAGCGCGGGAAATATGAATTATTGGCGAGAAGAAGATATGGCCTTTGGGAAACGAATTGGTTTGAAACTATGGAATGTGATTGTTCCGGGTAAAACAAGAAGAGCCCTGTCTTGGGGATTTGTCCCATAGGTCCTACGAACGAAGATATTCGACCTTTTCCAACAAATCTAGAGTAAAGAAAGGTTAACAAAAATAAAAATAACTCGAGTTCTAAGGAACATTTTGAGTAGCATTTAGAAACAAAACGATAGCTTGAATCAAGATGTACAATACTAACTCTCATTTGTACAAAAAGTTTAAGCGGTTCAAAAGTTATGTTTAATGGAAGAAATGCTAAAAGATAGGATAAATAATCAATGTAAATGTTTCATTAAAAATTAACATAAATTTGTAATAATTTTTCAATAAAACTTAACATTTGCATCATTAGAGTTATTTGAGCAAGCCAAATAACGACTTTGTGTTAATTTTTGTAAGTTAAATAGAACTCGAGTTCTTATAATTTGGCTAATAAAATATTCTCCTAGAGTAAACATAAGGGGATGTGACTCCGAAACTGCAGAGACCTAGAAAATCCCAAAAATTTTAAAACCTAATTATAAAAAAAATGTGAAAAAATCACGGATACTGTTCGAAACAAGTAGACTAGCATGACAGAGAGATTTTTATGAAATAGTTAATTATTAATTAATTCTTCATAAATAATTTATTTGTTTGGTAACATATAGCTATAAAACAATAATTCACGGCGGTCCAAAATTCTCGCTAAATTATCAATAAAAAAAATTTGAAAAAATTCACGGGTTATCTCCAAAGAAAACACAACATTGTTACATAACGTTCTTTTCGATAAATAAATCATTTTTCTGCTTTTTTTGGGGTTTACATCTCATTAATTTACAAGTTTCATATATCCCTAGTAAAAATTCAAACCAATTTTTTGGTATAAATTAGACATTTTTAAAAATCCGTTGAAAAGTGGTTTGTTAATAGGCTATTTAATCTGAATTTATTAATGAATTTTAAATGTTTATGAATAATTACTACTTTATTCGGTGAAAATTTCAGTGACAGAATCCGCCTTTTACTATATTATAACTTCGTTTATAATCATTACCACATTCTTAGTGATCCGTTACTGATTCATATAGTAAACTTGACTATAAGTACTTTTTTTTAAATTCCCTTATAATATTCTTTAAAATTGTCTATCGAAGTAGCAGCGTAGACACGAAAACTAGTGACAGAACTGCCATATTTATAACGTGTGATAAACCCATATACATTTTTTTTCGTCAGCTTTCCGACGATAAATGTAAACTACAAAGAATTATATTTATTATGACTCAAAATGTCGTCGAGCATTAAAGTATTAAAGTATATATACGTATAGTTGCAATAAAACAGAAAAGTTTAATCGATAAATTAATCTGCGCAGCTTACTATATACTTATCTTGGTTATAGGTCGTGATAATTATACCCGTTATTACAAAATCAATTTTGTCATCATCCCTAATTTAACAAAAAATAGTAATTAATGGTTTTTTTTTAAACATCTTTTGTACTTCAAGGTTAACGTTAGGATTTTAAATATTGGATGATAAATCGCATCGATCGATACTAATTACAGGTGCAATCGGTTCGCATTATTGAACAAACAGTATACGGAAAAAATGAAATAGGTCAAAACGACGAGAATGTAAAGAGAACAGCGATTTTTCATAGGATTCTAACTTACATGTAGCAGAAAATATTGATAGTTTAAATAACAACAGTTAGGTTCAATTATAAAATATAGTTAAATAAAAATTTTAACTCGCAGTCAGAATGTTTAATTTTATCTGTATTATGCGTCAATCTATTAAATTATTCCGAAAATATAGCTATTGTATATTCAAAATAATTAATAATAATTTAATAAATTTAATCTTATTAAAAAAACACTGTACCATCACCACGTATTAGTCTATTTCACCGACTGCACTGAACGGTTTAAAGTATTTACATTTACCAAACAACTTTTCGACGTTTCGGCTGTATCTTTCTTTTCGTATAAATGACTAGCTTACATTAAAAATCAGTAAATGATTTTTCAAAATCAGGAATCGAAAAAGACAAATAAATTGGTATATATTGAAATAATGGGAGGATTTGGTCAGAGAGCTATCGAGATATTATATATTACCCCTACAGAATAGTGCAATCGTCACAACATGGTAGGGGACATAATAGCTTATAAATTCCGAGTTAATCTATATCGTTGTGCAGTTGATCATTTGTTGTCGCGCGACAGGAACAACGGTCTGAGCTGCGGGCGAAATTTCAGGAGGCAATCATGGGGGCCATTTTCACGTTCTCCTTGTTCCTGCTCTGCGGTGCTCTCGCCTCCGCTAAATTATATCCCGTTCACTTTTTCGCTAAAAGCGTTCGGAGGCACGAATTATCTATTTTTTTTTCTTCGTTTGTAATTCACTGTATGCTAGTGCATTCAATAAAATATTTTATTAAAATATATATTATGTTATGGTACCATCACATTTTAATTTAAAGAAGAATGTACAGCATTTCAGAATTATTAGAAATATTTAGTGTCAAACAATGGTTTTTGCGAAAATGTTTTATTAAATTAATTAACATTCATTTCCGAGTGTTGTTTTACACACTTTCGAAATTTTACGTCGATTTTTTTTTATTTCAGTGACATTTTCAAGCCGCTGCGTCCTGAAAGCCCGCCAGAGGTGATTCGAGGTATGATTACCGAAAATTATTGAAATTTAAGCGAGATTGAAATATTTAAATAATTTGTGCAGAGTGCGGAAAAGAAGTGAGGAGTCCGTATGGGCTGCTCAAGCAAGTCTACAAGCGCGGCGAGGCGAGCCAAAACAAAACTTGCATTTGGAAGCTTCGAGCGCCCCCGAATCATCGGATCAACGTCATTTTCACTGCTTTTGATCTTCTGCAACCAACGTCTGAAGAGTACACTGATTACGATGCCGCAAAGAGCACCGCCATCGAATTCTACGACTCGGATCATCCGGAAGCAAATCTCATGGCTACGTAAGTTTTAGCGGGATGTAAACACAAAAAAAATCAGAAAAATTATTTATTTTTTACTAAACCGAGAAATTCAATTTATCGGAAAAAACAGTCTGTAATCGTATTGTGTTTTCTTTGAAGATAATCTATGAATATTTTCAATTTTTTTAATGATTATTGTTATTTACATATTTATATAATTACCTAATAATTAGCTATTTCGTAGAAATCACTACAATAGTATTCTACTTGTTTTAAGTACTGTGATTATTCCAGATTTTTGGGATTTTCTAGGTAGGTCTTTACAATTTATATGACACGTTCCCCAAGTTTGCATTATACAAAATTTTTTGTAATTTTTTTTCTGGGTAAAAATAATTAACAACTAATTCTAACAAACTTTATGTAATATTTTTTTAATAGAAATAATTACATTTAATCGATTCACATTTCTAGTGCAGATTTCTAGAATTCTGAAATTGAAAAACTGAAACATCAAAACTAGTAGATATTAAAAATTGTTGACATAAAACCTAACCAATTTGTTAAACATTAATTAACTAACTGATAACCATTTTCGGTTAGCTAAAAAAGGTAATTAAATACTTCAATTCCTATTAAGTAGCAAAATAAAGATTTTCATACGCTTTACATAAAATATATTTTCTAAATAACTATGTTGCAGAAACTCAAAGTGATCTTTTTTCAAAAAGCTGGTTTGTTTTCGTAACTTGAATTAATTTTGAATTTCACAAATTTTTCGCCTTTTTCTTAATTTATTTAGAAAGAGGAGTGTACTTTTGACAATTAAAATTTTACTTGATTTTTCTATTTTGGCAAACAATTATAAGCCGTATCGTTGTACATAAATCAACTGCATTTGATTATTTCTCTTTAAAAAAACGTTATTACGATCTATAAATAAAAAAATATTTCCGTTAGAGTTGGCTATTTTTTACCATCCTACACATATTTCCAGAAGCGCATTTTTCGCGCTCTCTAAAGCATTAAAATATTAAACTTTTCACGTAAACAAGAAAAAGTGAATAATACCAATATTAAATATGAAAATCATATCCTAAAATTCAATCCCAATTTATAATGGAAAGTAGTAGATAATCGCACTTATTATTAACTCAAACTAATCTTAAACTTGACAATTTTCGAACATGCTAATTAACTTTCGTCGTTAAAATAGTTAAAAAACATTTAATTCCAGGTTCTACGCAAGTCCCAGAGAAAGGGCCGGAGGTTACGTGCAGAGTATATCCAGCACGGAAAATATGATTGTGGAGATCAAGTACCGTGACAATGTTGATTTTGCAACCCAGATGATAAAAATAAACTACGAATTTCTCGAGTTTGAAAAGATGATGGAATTACTGAAAGCGCAAAAGAAGAAGTAGCTTACCTAGACGGATCGGTACACTTTAATACTTTTATACTAAATCTATATGTGTACTTGAATTGTTTTAAATAAATCTGAGAGAAAAAGGTAAATTTATTCTTTATTCGTACGAATGAAATATCGCCATGGAAATTGAAACGTTATAAATATTGAAACGTATGTACAAAGAACAACGTGATATAAAATTATAGAAATATAGCGGTTAGGTATATACTCAATAGTTCATTTTTTTACGTTCCATAATCTCCCGATAACGATATCTTGAGTCTTGGTAAAAAATGTATCGCATTTCATTTATGAAAAATTTATGCTTGTAATAACTGGAGCGATATGTAATTATCTATGTACAGTGCAGTTGTAATATTAAATTTTTTAATGAAAAAAATGAAATAATCAATTCGATTTGGAAAGCCACTTTTTAGTTCACTTTTTTTTCGTTCGTCAATCTTACGATAATAATATCGAGAAAGTTTCGTAAATCCAATTTCTTTTCGCTATCTCGTCTACAACTTTTTTTTCGTAAAATTATCAAATTCTTTCGGAATTTGTTGATAAAAACATTTTCAGAAGTTTATTCCGAATCTATGAAATAACACTCACTAAAAACCAGATATATAAATTATTTATCCAATGGTTTTACAACTGATATATTCAATGTTAAAAAGGAGGAAACTCCAAAATAATGAAATACTTTTACCTCATTAACAATTACCTTGAGAATTGAAAAGAGATACAAAACACTAATGTATTAATCCATTATTAATCCCGATACATAAATCCTCGTTACATCGAGTCGAACCCGTGATAATGTTAACTAGATAAAATATAAAATGTGTGTGTATGTATATAATATTCAAAATTGAATGCTAAGCAGGCTAAAAACCAAAAGGTATAAAAACAATTCCTCCTCATGAATAAATATGTGAATCTCGCACTTCCCCTACCAACGAAGAGTATCTGGGTATTTATATAAAGATTCATCGGATAGTCGAATGGCCAGTCTACTCGCAGGTCTAGTACTCGTTCCATCGTGTATCAAAAATGAAGCAGCTACTCTTCTGTTTCTGTTTGTCTTCTCTCGCTTTGGCTTATGCCGATGAGGGACACAATCTCAACTTCACCTCGATCAGCGTTAGGAGGTAGGAATATTTTCGAACGACTATTTTATTAGTATTTTATTACGCAAACGAAATTAAATAACATAATTACTACTTTGTTACTTTTTATCCAGTCACATATTTAACCACCTGAGGGCGAATAAACAACCAGTTCACTACACCAGTAAGTGCATCGTTTATTTATAATTATTATTTTACTCGTGTTTTCAATTATATTATAGGTCACTGTATTAAGTAAAATGTCGCAGCTGATTATTTACAAAAATAAAATATCCGATATTAAAAAATCAACAAATTTTTTTTAATAAAAGTTGTATACACTGCACAATTTGAAGGATCTTATATTGGAATTCCTAAGAAAGTAGTTTACTCCGAGTCTTGACAGAGACAACTTAATTTTCTATCGTTTACTTTAATTCCAAATACATTGAACAAACATCCTTTTTTACGTTACAATTTCTTCCTGATAATTACGAGCGAAGAAATGCTATTAATATTCTAATGCCTTGTACACCAAGAGTATTTTTCTATTAAGATCCCGATACAAATTTAACTAACTTCGTTAGATGAATGATGATATTCTAAATATTACGTCGTTTATTTATTTTTAGACGGATTTCACAATTAAATAAAAAATAAAGATATCCTAAAAATACATCAAAATTGACACAGAGATTAAATTCTATACAATTATAATTATTTATATTTATGAATGATCTATTTCATAAAATGTTATAATTATTTGATGAAATTTTATTTTTTAATTGAAAAATTGAATAAAGTAAATAAAATTTGAGAGTATGTATAATGTTGATTACCGAAAATTAGCTTTTTTATCCAATTCTGTAAATCGCAAATAGTGTAAAATCACATTCTTAATAGTGCAAATACGGGCACTTTTTTTCAAAAGCGAAGATACGCTTTTGCAAAGTAGATGTTCGCTTTTGTCAAACATCTGTTTTTTGAGAAAATGTATATTCTATTGGAAAAAGTAACTATTCTTTTTTTAAAAGTACGTATAAACTTTTTGCAAGTTAAAAATCACTTTTTCGTAGTGATCGGATTTTCGCTATAGCAAAGTGTTTATTCACTATTTAAAATGTAGAGAGAAGGTGTAATTAATTCAATCCAATTTGATCAAAATTAGCTAAAAATTAAATAAAAACCTATTACGATTTCTATCAGAATCATAATGTCTTTACGATATTTAAGTAAAGTTAACTTAAAACGTTGGAATAATTGTAAGAATTCGATATAATTTTTAAATTTTCGATCGAACAAAACCACGTTTACCAGTAATTTATATTATCAAATTACAACAATTTTATTAAATTTGTATGTATAAACATCAAATAAATTATAAGTACATCACGTAATTTATTAAAAAACTAATTGTGGACGTTACGCAATGAAAAACTCGGAAAAAGTGAAGTAAACGAAAAACTATTATTGCAGAATGCGGAGAGGAGGTGACAGCGCCGTTGGGCTACCTTGAGCAACATTACACGAAAGACGCGGTCAAGTCCGACACACTTTGCGTTTGGAAATTGAAAGCTCCAGCGAACCACGTGGTTCACATAATAACCGCAACGTTCCTATTGGAGGATGAAATCAAACACAACGGAACACCCGAACCCTTACTATCGAATACCAACGTCAGCTCGATATCCTTCTACGAGGGTAACTACGGATCGCGTTTGTCTTCGTGAGTATTTATTTATTTATTTTTTATTCATTCAAAACGTTTATTATTCTTTCCAAAAATTGATAGTTTGTTTACCGTCGTTTGTATTTGTGATTTAGCTTATTTTTATTACACACTCTATATACTGTAAAAAAAATGTGTAAAATGCAAATATTACACTGTTTAAAAATGTAACATTTAGAGCACAAATTTCAATAGTGGGACTTTAACAAATTTTATTTTTTTGAAGATAATTAAAATATATTTAAATAATAATATTTCTTAATGAAAAAGTAAATGTGTTATTAAAATGGGTTATATCGTGAAATGTGAAAAATGTATTACAAAATATTTTTAACCTTTAAAGATGAAAGGGCTGTTGCGTCGATTAATATTTTTGTCAAGAAATGGGTTTCATAGTTTTTAAAATTATTACGTTAATTTGTTAGCATGTTCGTTTTACATTTTATAAAGATACAATTCTCAAATTTTACACTTTTCCTAAAAATTTGGTAAACTCGGCAAATTACACTTCTTACAATTTTTACACTTTAGGGTTTAAAGTGTAATAAAGAATTACTGCACATAAATATTGCACACTATCATTTATTTATTACACACAC
Source organism: Theocolax elegans (assembly GCA_026168455.1). Lineage (NCBI taxonomy): Eukaryota > Metazoa > Arthropoda > Insecta > Hymenoptera > Cerocephalidae > Theocolax > Theocolax elegans. The sequence goes on along the minus strand of CM047431.1, from coordinate 37,718,914 downwards.
ACACACACACATATGTATACACTTAGAAAAATAGTATATTATAAATGACTATTAAATATAGTGTAAACATTGTGATAATCCAAGTATATCCCTACGTTCCTGTACGATATAGTAATTTTTAATATAACGTTATTGTCAGTGTATACACCCATGTCCAATAATTCGATGTAACGTGATAATAACGCCAAGATACGATAAATAACAATTGAAAATAATTTTAACGATTAACAATTTGATCATTCTGGTGGTGGGAAAAAGCATATGAATTCTTAGAAACGTAATAAACATTGCGAAATAAAAATAGAATAACTAAATATAATGAAAATGACGGAATACTTCCTTCTAAACTGACGCATCAGCAGAAACTACTCACGGATATATATTTTTTTTTCATACTTATATACCTGAATAAAAGATGTTTATATACTTATATTTATACATGTTTATCACGTATCGAATATTTAAATGAAAATATAACGTATAATTCAATAACACAATATATTTCAAGCTAACGACAGACTTTCGCGATTATGTAAATTAAGGAAGACTCGCTTATTTCGAAAAGTTAGCGCGACTGTTCGTTTCCGTTCAAGGTGATACTTTTTCAAATATTAATTATTAAGTGTTTGTTTGAAAACGGTAAGATTTGTAAAATATTTAATTTTTTGATAATTCGTACTGGCGTTTATTATTAAAAATATATATGGTATCGTGCAATTGTTATTTAAATTCAAAATTATATCCAGTTAACGTCAGTATCGAATGTGCGCATGTATAATTAATATTATTTCTTAATTTAGACAAAAAGTTTATTGCAGATATATTCGTAACATTATCTTTATTAATTTATAAAATTATTTAGACATATGATTGTAGCTATGAAAATACAGTAAAATAATATTAGTATATTGTATAGTAAAATTTACAAGTAAACATAAAAAAATGAATACGTATTTCCATTAAATTATAATAATTTATTGTACACTCTCACGTCAATTACAAAACAACCTACTAATTTTTTAATACAATATTCGTACAATTCAATTATTCATGCAAACTGTCAAAAATATCTTTTAATACAAAAGTTTTACGGTAATATACCAATAACTTGATTACTAACATTGATTAGAACGAAAAAAAACTTTGTTGATCTCCACAAAGTTTATAATTAACACAGTTATAATTATAGTTGGCCAAGATCGATACCGTTTTACTTTTAACGAGCATTAAAAAAAACTCGTCGTAAAGAAAAAAAGGAAAATTAAATTCATTAAGCAGAAGTCACATCCGTCATAGCCTACTTAGAAAATGAGAACGCAAACTTTTCCAAGGATCATTAAATTTTGGACATAAACTTTTTCAGGCTGTACGCGTCCTACCAAGAGAGAACTGGACCCTTCGTCTCGAGCTTGTCTTCAGGACCAGAAATGACAGTCGAGATTAAATATCGCAACAGCAAGGACTACAATACTCAAAAAATTGTGATATATTACGAATTTCTTCAAGTAGACGAGATGAAGAAAGCTCTTCGCGAATACAACAATTGACTGAACACAAACAATTTTTTTATACAATCATGAAAGATATACCAAAATTTCATTTAATTATCTAAATTTATTTTTACTATAGGACTGATACAACTCTTTGATATATTCTATATGGAACATTCATTTAAATTGCTATGAATTATACAAAAACTCTGAAAGTAAAATTCAACATTTTATTTAATGTGTGATATTTCACGTTAATAAAAATAAATAAATTTGTTAAAATAAATAAATTATTATTCTTTTTTATTGCGTCGCGCTGAAAAACAATTTAGTGAATTCAATAAAATGTTTCGTTGAATATACGTTTGAAAAATATTTGTTTGAACCAACAGATTATTATTTAGTATGCCACAAAATATTTTATTGAATTCATTAAACTTTTTTTTCAGTTTAATAATAAATAGTTTCATCTTATGAAAAAATAATATTTTAATCATAATCTCACAAATTAATCCTCTAAAATAGATACGAATCATACTTTAAAAAATTATTCAAAATCTTGGTATGAATTTCAGCTATTAATAAATCGACGAAAATACTTTTAAATTGAATGTATATCTATTAATATCATTATACATTCATACATACATCCTTTATAATATATTAGTTTAAAATTTAATTATTGCGAAAATAATATTTTGATAACATTCGAGTATTGAATATTTTTTCCATTTATTCGAAATGGTATAAAAAAATATTGAAAAATATAGAAACTTTAACGATTAAACACGAACGCGATAGGTAAACTTCGATGTTGCTTTATAAGCGATGAATGACGAAAAGAGGAACTATGGAACAACTGGGTGTAGGGTCGATGAAACAGTAATCGAAAAACTATTGCGCAACGAATTTAATAAAACGTCCAGACGAAAATGGAAAACGACGTCGTCAACCGGAAGCGTTCCTGCGTGAGTCGAGTCGTTGATGCTTCGATTGCGATCGACGCGAGCGTGTCAACTTCGTTAATTAATTTTTCAAAAATCAAATTTCATCGATTTCTTTTTCGGATTTTTTATTCCACTTATCTTTAAATTTGAATCAAAATTGAATCTTGACTTTAACTTTACTAATGTACTAAATACTTATCGTAACAAAATGGATATGTTATATTTTAGAATATAAATTAATTTATTTAATACTTATAAATAACCTAATCAGCTTACCACAATATAACGTATAAAATATACATATAATTTATTATTAACGATCGTATTGATTAATTTTACAAAAAGTTGTAATTAATTATTAATCACGCATATATATACCTCTAGAAATTAGATTTTACTTACTCAAATATAAATTTTGGTATAAAAAATATTGGAGTGGATGCGGGTAGAAACTTACCTGAAACAAAAAAATAATAAAATTTGATTAATTTAACTGCATAATTTATTGTACATTAGATTTATAAAATGTCGCACATTGTTACCCAACTTTAGGCATTGGAGGATGATATCATTTTATAGTAGACATTAAGACTTCTTTTTAGAAATTACAACTTTTAAGGGTATTACGTAAATTACACTGTTTAATTGAATAAAATATGAAAGTTTTATATAATTTTCCCTGATAAATACTTTAATATTTTTAATGAGCAGTACGTTAAAACTTTTAGCAATTTAAAATAAAATATATTACCTAAATGTGAACGTCTAAATTTTTGATAGATCTAATTACAGGGATCTACCATCGAAAACTCGAAAATCATTACTGACTCGTGTAACTGGAAATCTGAATAAAATTGGCATGCGATGATTAATAACGTAGAACAAGGTAACAGGACGAGTTTTTTCAAAATAATGAATTTCAAATTAATTAATATCTAGTGACTTTTCACTGGTAACGGGTGGGTATATACAATCGAGTATTACGGTTGTCCGAAATTTAGGGAAAAAAAATTGAACCTACCGTTAAAAAATAAATTGTAATACTAATTTCTATATTATAAAATTGTATAAAAAATGAATCTACTTATATGAAAAGTCAAATTTTTGGGATGTAAATGAATAGACATTAAACAAACGATACATGCTCATTTTTTATCTATTTTTCAACTGACGAATAAAAAGACAATATTTGAAAATGTAAAAGTGTAGCCAAATAACTTTTCCATTGAATATAATGTATTTTTAAATACACGTCGAAAATAAAATCTGATTAATGCTGCAAATAACTACGTTTAGTCAAAAATGTAAGACAAAAATAACTTTACAGTTATACCAACAAACGTAACGTAAACAATATCTCTTAAAATTATTAAAGAATCATTATACGTCGAGCAAACATTTTTCTTTGAGAATAATTCTGCATAAAGTAAAAATAAAATTTCTGTCAGTGTACTATAGTAGACCTTTTTCACGTTTCCACGATTATCAAAAAAAGTAAACAAAAGAACTTCATTAAAAAGAAGGTTGAAAACAAAAATTGAAAAGGTTTCCAAAGCTTGGGGTTTAGTAAGCTCCTTCACGCGGAAATGCAACCTCAGGTGTATATATGCGAGACAATTATGCCAACCACCTTAACGAAGGACGACACTAAAATGGTTGCTTTGGTTCTCGAGACATCTCGTGTTTATTATGCAAATGCGACTCGCGGAATAATGGAGGATAACGAGTGAAAATAACTAAGGTGTCAGGGCAATTGATCGGATGTATAACCTTTTTTTACATAGATAAATTACCGTTCGAGATATTTTGTGTTCCTAAATTTGGTTAATTCGCTGTTATTTTATTAATGCTATTTTTTTACGATACCGTATATTTTAAGCGTTAAGAGACGAGATGATCGATCGGCACTTTATTTATTTATACCAGATCGAGTCCGTCCGGTAGTAAAAATCTTGAAAATTCAAAAATATTATACTCGCAATAATATATATATGTATATATATGGGTGGTTCTCTGTGACATCGAAGATGAAAAAAATGAATATTGCTATAACTGTGGGAATATGTTTTAGAGGTATCCAGTAGTTCTCCTGAATTTTTTCAGATTTTTTCTGGGCCATTATTTTAAGTTACAGAGAGTCAAAGTTGACATTTTAGCACTTTTTTGCATTATATGCCCATTTTCATGAATTTTTAGCTCCCAGGGGATGCATTTTTCACTAAAAACATAACTATGACTTTTTTTGTAAAATTTTCCGAACTTTTCATTAAAAATACTTTTAAAGACATAAATGTATGCTGTCACACTCTTGTAAGCCATTTAAACCTTAAATAGTGAAAATCAGCAATTCTGCTCCGGACTCTGGTAACCTAATACTGTCTAAAAGATGTCTTTTTATAGTCAGAAACTGCCTAAAAATTTCCAGAGTGGGTCTAAATCATTAAGATCACTTATGGTCAAAATATCCTGGAAAAGTGCCCGAAATATTAATAGAAATGTATATTTGTTGCCTTATAACGATGAATCTAGTAGCATGATCATTGCAAAAAAATTTATGCACTTACCTTGGAATGGTAGAAAAGTATCTCCACTTGTTTCAGTAACAATCTAATCCCCTGTAAGCTGCTAAAAATACAAATATTATTATACAAATGTAAAAAATTATTTTTTAAACATTTATAATGCTGGATTTTTAGTTTTACATCCCTTACAAGAATTATAATACCAATCTGAAGGATTACTATAAAAGTATCAACATTATTATTATTATTATTCAGCAATACATTGTTTAGATTTCACAAACTTGTCACTGTCACGTTATCATATTATTCATTATAATTATATATCCGATTTATTTATATATCTTTTGTATTAAATACGTATATTCAGTTATTGTAATAATGATGTTTATATATTTATAGTAATCCTTCAGATTAGTATTATAATTCTTGTAAGGGATGTAAAACTAAAAATCCAGCATTATAAATGTTTAAAAAATAATTTTTTATAATTTTATAATAATATTTGTATTTTTAGCAGTTTACAGGGGATTAGATGGATACTGAAACAAGTGAAGATACTTTCCTACCACTCCAAGGTAAGTGCACAATTTTTTTGCAATGATCATGCTAATAGATTCATCGTTATAAGGCAACAAATATACATTTCTATTAATATTTAGGGCACATTTCCCGGATATTTTGACCATAAGTGATCTTAATGATTTAGACCCACTCTGGAAATTTTTAGGCAGTTTCTGACTATAAAAAGACATCTTTTAGACAGTATTAGGTTACCAGAGTCCGGAGCAGAATTGCTGATTTTCACTATTTAAGGTTTAAATGGCTTACAAGAGTGTGACAGCATACATTTATGTCTTTAAAAGTATTTTTATTGAAAAGTTCGGAAAATTTGACAAAAAAAGTCATACTTATGTTTTTAGTGAAAAATGCATCCCCTGGGAGCTAAAAATTCATGAAAATGGGCATATAATGGAAAAAAGTGCTAAAATGTCAACTTTGACTCTCTGTAACTTAAAATAATGGCCCAGAAAAAATCTGAAAAAATTCAGGAGAACTACTGGATACCTCTAAAACATATTCCCACAGTTATAGCAATATTTATTTTTTTCATCTTCGATGTCACAGAGAACCACCCATATATATACATAAAAAGATTCCCTTGTTCTCAGCAATTTATTTTTGATTCATCTTTAAAAGTTACGACGTTTCGGCTTTGAGACAGCGTCGTACATAGCTACCGAAAGGTTTCTTCGTGTACGAAATAATTTATAGCCTCGTATCAAATAGTCAGTGGAGGAATTAAATTTTTAACTCAAACTTCAATTCAGCCCGATAAATTTTTCATCGTCGCAGTCAGTGCAGCGCACGAGATGAACTAAACAAATGCATCGAACAACCGATATGTATACTAAATATATATAAAATGTATCAGATTGAATTCAAATTTAAATCAAAAACTTTAATTTTCATTTGCCGTTCAATAGACGTTAATTTGTATGAATACATTGAGCCTACAAAAATTCAAAAGGCGAAGCATTTTCTTTTTTTATATATTAAATACCTAAACTATATTATATGTAACATTGATAAATCCTGTGTGAGAAAACACTTTGTAGGAAAATTATAAAAAAAATGAAAGACATAGTTGCAACGCTTTTATAGAAAAAATCCTCTTTTCTAGCAACATACCGAGACAAAAGTCTCTATCTCTCTTTATACTTATTTATTATATTATATTTATCTTTTTATACTGTTTTCATATGTATTTATCTAGTGTCATTCGGTTTATTTAAACCTTGGCAAAAATAAAATATGTTATCAATCAATTTCTCTCTCTCTCTCTCTCGAGGTTTCGGAGACCGCGAAAAACTCCAACGAGATACTGCTTTCAGCTAAATCAATCGCGGGTTGTACGCGACGACATTTTGGCTCAGTGTAGCTTAGTGGTTCAATTTTCTTTATTCGAATGACAACAGCTAAGAATCATTGCAATGATATATTATATATAGATAAATTCCATGTGAAAATCAATGAGAATATATGTGGTTGAAGAGATGTCTGGGTCAGAAAATGGTCATTTGTTATATTTTTATAAACAATCGAATGAATTTTTCATAAAATCCTGTCCTTCAGAACTTCAGGCGTGTTTTAAAAAATATGCGTAGGTTTTTCCAGATTTTTAAATCGATAATTTAATTACGATGTATGAGCGTTAAACGATTACGCCTTTTTTGATTAAAAATTACCAACACCATAAAATGTTTATTCAATTATTATTAATCAAAATTGTTTTCCATTAAAGATCAAAACGTCCGGCTCACCCTTATATTTTAAGCTATCCGCAAAAATTTTATTCAGATTTTTAATTCAATATTATCGATAGAATTTTTGGGTTAAAAGGTATATAGATTCCTGTAATTTGGTTCGGACATCCGCTTTAGCTAAAAAAATTTTCATCACTATATTGGACTGTATCATCCAAATTCACACTTTTTAAACAAGTATGATTTTTTAATTTTTCAATTTCTGAACACAAACATTAAAAACTTCTATTGTATTCGTCTAAAAGTAAAGTATTTTTTAAAATTCTTTTTACATATGTCGTTACAAATGTAGAATTTAGTCGTTTCAAATATCGTAGATTAGAAAATTAAAAATAGGATTAAAAAAATAAAAACCTATTCTTTCAATTAAGCAAGAATAAAATGTTTCAAGTCGACCTTACCAAAAAGTCATTCATCAGATCTGAAATTTAATTGATTTCTAATCAATTTAATGCAATATTTACTAAAAAGTTATTCTAATAGAAATAAAAACATTTAATTTTTATTATAAATAGTATTGACGAAAAAGTCACAACTGCAGTGAGTTTGTAACGTATTAATGAGAGCAATGTTACTAAAATAAAGCCGAAATACGTAGATGATAATCATCTTTCAAGCACAATATTATTTAAATGAAGACAAGATTTACAAATTTATTTAAACTTACTGAACTGACTATAATAAAATTTTAATTTCATAATCACTAATTTGGCTACGAGAAGTCATTAGAGAACTACTACCCCTAGTAGAAATCAAACCATTTTAAGGTTAGATGAAATCAGTTTTTCGACATTAATTACAAAGTTATGGGCCAGCTTTCGGTTAAACGGTCAGTTTTTGACCACAAGTCCTTTAGATTTCATTAGGGATTTTAATATTGATATAAAATTAAGAATGAAGAATTAAAATTGATCCCATTATCGATTATCCAAAACACACAAGAGACGTTTGAGAGAAAGGTAATTATTCAAAGACAGAATAACCGATGGAGTTGACCATTGATGCTCATCGCAAATTGTTGTTTAAACGTTTTTAATAATTAGTTTCTACATATTAAATTAATAAACTACTTTTCTACGAGAAGGTGAAAAAATTTTTTTTTAATTTTTCTCAAACGTACAAGCTACAGAGTAGAGGGGATTAAAAAAGAAGCTGCCGAATCACATTTCTAGTAAAGTTTTGCACAAAGGCGAATGGCGCCGGAAATCCCGAGGTTTCTCTCTCTTTTTTTCCCTTCCAACGGGACGACAATTCAGCTTTACAAGAACCCGTCCTGATCCTTATACCATTTCAACCCCAGGCAACGTTCGACCAAGTTAATGACACTTTTCAGGGTAAAATGTAGAACCAGGAAATTATGCTTTTTATTATTGTGCCCTCTACTACGTATGAAAATTTAGTTTTTTTATTACGCGGACTAATTACGTTTCAGAGGTTGTTTTAATTCGATGTTAATGTCACTGTTATGTACTACAGTAGAACTGTTCTTTTTTATTATTTTTAAAGATATACACTATGGAAATTTGTTCGAGTGAATAAATAAATAGTTTAGAGGCAAAATTGAGTGACTCGGTATGGAGTCAGAATTTAATCGTTCTAATAAAGCTGAAATTCATTGGAGCAAAACATTCCAGTCAGATTATTTCATTCTAATCAAGTTAAATATTGACATTTGAAGATTGAGCAGTATAACCTTGATTTCCCTTAGAGGAGTGAAAAGTTATCGAATTCGAGTAAAATTTTCACTCGGTAAAGTTCAGTCACTTAATTTTTAGACAGTATTTTAGAAAAATTTATATATTTGTGTTACCATTCAATTGAATAATAAAATTATATTAGATAAAACATAGAACGTCTTTTTGTTATATTTTATGTATAGAAATAATTAGTATATATTATATTCTTAAAAATAAATATATGTATATACTAATCACAATTCAAAAATATAAATGAAAAAGCTTAACAACATTTTTATTCTTCAGTTACCTCAAATAAATCTGGTATTAACTATTAATAATGATTGCTTAAGGGGATGTTATACTGATAACAGATTTCTGTAATGAATTTTTCAAATATAATTTTTAATTTTCTTTTTTTTTATATTTTTTTAGCATACGCACAATTGTTACATATAATAGAATGTACCTTAACTCATACAATTGAAAAAATATGGAAATTGAATGATACATTTGAAAAATCAGTTAATATACATAAGTGTGTATTTTAAATGAAGGTACGACATCCCCTTAATTATTAAGGTATATTCAATTTTCCTAAAATCCAATCCAAAATTATTTATTTTAAAATATTAAAATTATCATTTTTAATATTTTTTTATAAACAAAAGAATAATTTTTTTTTAAAATCCTGAACGCCATGCCCTTAGGCATGTTTTTAACACTATATTCAAATTTTTTCAGATTTTTGTAATTTAATTATGATTTTAGGGTTGAAAATTCATGCCTTTTTAGATCAATAATTACCGACCAAAAATTGTTTATTCAATTATTATTAATACAATTGTTTTTTTTTTGAAAATGAAAACGTCAAGCTCTCGCTTTTGTTTTAAACTACCCCTATGAATTTTTTCAGATTTTTTATTCAATATTTCCAATATAATTCTTATGTTGGAAGGTGCAGATCACTGTAACTTGGGTCCGACATCCCGTTAACAGTTGATGACAATCACTTGTCACAAATTATATTTTTTCTCAGAGTTTGAATCACGGTAATTCAACAACCTATATAAAGTATGAAAAAGACGTAGTAAGAGAGATGAGCGTATTGATAAATTTGAATTGCAAAGTTAAAGTAAGCGTAAAAACTTTGGTTGCAAAGGAGGAAAGATTAATTTATTAACTTTAAATAAACCGTGATGAGAGTTAAATTGCACTTGACCCAGTGAAACACAATTGTGCATTGTAATAGTAATTGCCACACTTTTAATCGCAGAATAACGTTAAATATATATATTTATGTACGAGTTTAATTATAACGAAACTTGTGCGTAAAATTTGGTATTTGGTATTGTACAACCCGTGTTATACATTACCTGTCGACTGTAAGTTTAAATGTGCGTCGGTACTTACAAGTTTTCACACGAACGAAACTTCGTGATGCATCATTAACAAAATTTGTTGTTTTTAAACGCGGTATTACCCAAAGGAAGGGAAGTCTAACTAAGTGGAACGAAATAGCTGGGAATAAATAGGAAGAGCGTCAAAACTTGACGGAATCTTTGAGATGAGTTGACCTAATTGTACGTCCATTAAAGAACATCTAATATTCAACGAATCCTTTTTTTTATTTAGCATCTCTTATTATTATTACATTTCGGATAGAGTATAATTCAAAATTACAAAATGTAGATTCAGCGTGTGTCTTTAAGAATTATATCACGCTTAGATAAAATTTCATGTGTGAATCATGGTAAAATAGAAAATCATGGAATACGAGGATTTGACTATGAAAAAAATTTATTTACATTTTAACACAAAAAACTGTTGATTTTTCTTTCAAAAGTATGGCATTTAATGTATTTCAAATTATTATAAACAATTACTCTCCGGAAATTCAAACTTCGTAAGTTAAGTATTAATTCAAAATATCTGACATCTGATTTTAATTCACTCGGAAATATCGCAGACATATCAGCGAAGTATATATTAAACATAAGAAAAAATATAATTATTGTACAATACACATGAAAAGAAAAAATTAATAAATCCTACCCAGATGAAGTTATACAATTTTAGATCTTAATTTTAATAAAATTGCGTTTTTGTAGAATTTTGACCAGCACTTGATAAAACTTTAACCGTTGTACAACACGTATTTAGGAACCTCAAACCTAATCTCTGACATATTCCTCTATACAATAATAATGCAAATGAGCAGGTATAAGCACGTATAAAATTGTCGAAGGTGACTTTGATCAGAGCCGGGTTGGTGAGTGCAACGCGTGATCGGAAGTCAGGCAAGAATTTGCGTGACTCGAATCGCCATATAATCGAACCCTTCCGAGGATTCGATGACGACGATGTTTCCTTGGTATTGTGCACTCAACTTACCTTTTCCAACAAATAATAGCAAAACTTTGGAACAACCGTGTGCATAAAAATTGTCATCGCAACAGTTGACAAAGAACATTCGATAAGTTGATGGAAAAGTAATTTCAGACGAGACTCCCAAAGTTATATATATATATAGACAAACGAAATAAATGTTTTCGTTGATTTTCCAAGGGAGTACTGTTTAGAAGAAGCTTTGAATGTATTAAAAAGTTTCGAGGTAACCGACACGCATCTGGAAGTTAAAAAGTTTTCTTCTCAAATGTCTTAGAGGGCTTTCCCGGATGAAGGAATACGATTAAATTTAAAGTCTCTTAATACCGAGCGAATAATGAGATGCTAAATTATACGACGGAAATTTGTGCGATAATTAACGTTACCCCTGACAATATTCAGACATATTTTATATGCGAAGAAGAAAAACCACAAACTAACAATTAACTTTTATACGTCTACATACTGCTTACTTCGAAATTAATTACTTTTAAATATTTTATTATTCTAATCCATATTGTCATTTCACTCGTACTTTTCTTTTTTTCAAGGAATCTTGAACAATGACGGTGGAACGTCGAAACGCATTTAAAAAGTGGTTTCTCCCAAGAGTTACAAATGAATTCTCGTATTTTAGGCATTAATATTGAAAACTCAATGGCCATTATATTCCGTAATAAGGGGAGATATTCTGAAATGGTTGTAATTAGCAACGCCAGTTGTAAGGCGTGCTACATGACAGCATCGTAAACAAATTGTTTTGGGAATTGAGTAGATCGGAGAATTATTAAATGTAAATGACTGATAAATAACTGATACTTTGTTTTATGAAAATAATTCGTAAAATTGATTAAAATTATAGTAACGTTACAGTATGCGAATTAATATTTTATTCTGTATATGTATCGTATATTCGTATATCATATCCAATTTCTGATGCGGATCCAATGATTGATCCATTTCGTAATATAATTAATATAACAATAAATAGTGCCGGAAATATCGATGAAATTCTTAAAATAATAATAAACACAATTAAATAATAATAATAATGTATTATTATAATAAAATAATATTGAATAAATTATATTATAATAATTATTAAAAAATAACACATAATAGTAATTAATAAAAAACAATGAATAATAATCATCTTAAAAATAACAATAAACGCTTATTGATATGAAAACAATTGTACGACTTTATTATTATGTAAGAGATCACGTGCAAAATTAAATTTATTACATACTCTTTTACGTGTACAGTTATGATCATAAATTGCACTCAACTAATCAGAAATTGAATATGATACAACATATTCATATTTATTTTGAAACATTAGGTACTTTTTAAGAATTGCATAAATTAAATTCGAAACTATACACTGAATTCTTTTAGGTTTGCGATATACAGCACACACAACGTTTCAGTCAAATCGCTTAAAGAAAAAAAAAATTCGATCAAAATAATAAAGTGGTTTCATTAGAAAAATAGAAGAAGCGGAATAAGGAATAAAAGTAAAAGTAAGCGGTTTCCAAGTTAGGGTATAAACAAAGCGCATCTCCACAAAACCGAGTGAACAAAAGAAACAACTTTTAGATTTAGTTTTTTCCGTGAAATTGCTGAAGCGTATAATGGAAATAATTATTTCTCTCTGATAATAAAGATAAATGTATAATAAACGGTAAGTGAATAAGAAATATATTTAAGAAACAATAATAATATAATATATTATAAAGGATTTTCTAAACATATTTTTTTCTGTAATTCGCTTCCCAGTTCTCGTGTCATCGTCAAAGGATTTTCTCAGAAAAGTTCGAGAACAAGAATGCAAAACTTCGTTCCCTTATAATCCTTAACTTAAAATTATAAACAGGTAAACAACGAATGCGTCGAATAAAGACATCGCAAGAATATGAAACCAGCAAGGGATCTTAGTAGAATAAATAAATTAAAATACTTTTTTTATTTAGTATATTCCTTGTCTTGAATGTAAATCTTGTTACGTCACTATTCGTTATTTATCTAATAACAAGTACTAAGTAGATTTTTTTATTTATTTATAAAATTAAAAATTTAAACTCTTCACAAAATTGTAAAAAAAACAAGGTAAAAAGTAGTTTATAAACCAAACCTAAAAACATTAAAATGTAATATAATTAGAAATTATAAGGGGTTGCCAATGTTAATTTTAACAAGTCAATCTTCCTACCTTATTAAACAAGTTCAACAAAGAATTGCTATTATAAAATATAGTAGTATTATATAATATAATAATATTTGAAAAAGTACGAAGAGAGGCGTCTCTGTTCACAAACGGTTATTCTCTCTACAAAATTTTAGACTAAAAGCAATCGCATTTTTGAGAAATCCCTTCAATCGTACGACTTTATTATTATGTAAGAGATCACGTGCAAAATTAAATTTATTACATACTCTTTTACGTGTACAGTTATGATCATAAATTGCACTCAACTAATCAGAAATTGAATATGATACAACATATTCATATTTATTTTGAAACATTAGGTACTTTTTAAGAATTGCATAAATTAAATTCGAAACTATACACTGAATTCTTTTAGGTTTGCGATATACAGCACACACAACGTTTCAGTCAAATCGCTTAAAGAAAAAAAAAATTCGATCAAAATAATAAAGTGGTTTCATTAGAAAAATAGAAGAAGCGGAATAAGGAATAAAAGTAAAAGTAAGCGGTTTCCAAGTTAGGGTATAAACAAAGCGCATCTCCACAAAACCGAGTGAACAAAAGAAACAACTTTTAGATTTAGTTTTTTCCGTGAAATTGCTGAAGCGTATAATGGAAATAATTATTTCTCTCTGATTCTAAATATGTAATTCGCTTCCCAGTTCTCGTGTCATCGTCAAGGATTTTCTCAGAAAAGTCGAGAACAAGAATTGCAAAACTTCGTTCCCCTTATAATCCTTAACCTTAAATTATAACAGGTAAACACGAATGCGTCGAATAAAGACATCGCAAGAATATGAAACCAGCAAGGGATCTTAGTAGAATAAATAAATTAAAATACTTTTTTTATTTAGTATATTCCTTGTCTTGAATGTAAATCTTGTTACGTCACTATTCGTTATTTATCTAATAACAAGTACTAAGTAGATTTTTTTATTTATTTATAAAATTAAAATTTAAACTCTTCACAAAATTGTAAAAAAACAAGGTAAAAAGTAGTTTATAACCAAACCTAAAAACATTAAAATGTAATATAATTAGAAATTATAAGGGGTTGCCAATGTTAATTTTAACAAGTCAATCTTCCTACCTTATTAAACAAGTTCAACAAAGAATTGCTATTATAAAATATAGTAGTATTATATAATATAATAATATTTGAAAAAGTACGAAGAGAGGCGTCTCTGTTCACAAACGGTTATTCTCTCTACAAAATTTTAGACTAAAAGCAATCGCATTTTTGAGAAATCCCTTCAATCGTACGACTGTTTCATGTTTTTGGTAACAGATTGATTCGAACACTTGATTATTTTTTAATCTCAGAGATTAATCATTTCTAAACCCAGTCACCTCTTCTCAAACTTTATAAAATAATATCATATTTGATATTTGATAAGTTATATTTTTCTGTTACCACGGTTGGTAAAGTAGGAAGAACAAACCATACTTTTGCGCTCAATAAGGCACGCTTAAATAAACTATTAAATTATATTGAAGTAATAAGATCTTTTATAAAAATTATTTATTCAATTTTTATATTAAAAGTTAAGAAAAACTATAAGAACATTGTTTTTGTTAACGAGGCAATGTATGTGCAAGGTTTCAATAACGAATTAAGTGCTTTAATCCTTATTTAAACACAATTTTTGCAACAATTAATCTCGTTCATTAATGCATTAATCAGCTTGAAACTCTCAGCAATCGTATATCGTAAACAAGGACAATATTCTAATTTTTCTGAAATTTTAAATCAAAACATTAAGTATTGTAAAAATTATTCTTTTCAGTCATAATTCTCTACTACTAATAGCAAATAAAATTTGGAAACAATTGATCTCAATGCTCATTAACTCGAAACTTTACACAAATATATAAATTGGAGCTATAAAACGATGACGTTTTCGTGATTTTGAAAACAAAAAGTTCTAACTACAAGATAAACATCTAACTAAAAACTTCAACACAATTTGTTTGGGATGCTTGAACGATATATAAGCAACTATATAGCTAATTTATCATAATTAATTTCAAATGTTTTAAAAAATATGAATAATTTGAGTATAAAAAGTGGAAGAGTTTTACAGTGAAATTTTTTGAAAAACAGCAAACCTATATTGTTGATTAAAAATAAACAGTGAGTTAAAGTTATATGTAATACATTCTCATAATTTAAAATAGTAATTTTCGAGTCAGTATTATCAAACACGAGGGAATGATTGATTAAGTTTGACATCCCGTTAATCAACCGCGAAATATCGATGCTGAGTGTAGCAGGTACAAACCGAAATTCAACAAGGCGAAACGAAAAAGTCGAGACAGAGGCTTACCTTCGTCACCCGAGGAATCGTCAGGCTCGGGCGAGGATCCCGGGGATCCCCAAGGCTCGTCGAAACTCGAAGAGCGTAACATTTCAGGCGATGCGGAACGTCCACGTCGCTGTTGGTGATGGTGATGGTAGTGTTGGTGTGGATGGTGGTGATAGTGGTGATGGTGGTGGTGGTGGTGTTGTTCCCTAGGCACCCCCGAGAACGAAGTCGAGATCTCGAGGAGGTTGGTGTTCGCGGCGTAGGGAGTGCGACGACCGTCCCTCGACTCCAGGCCGCTCGATCGTCGGCTCCCGAGGTTCGTGGGCGTCGCCGTGCGCTTCCTAAGTGTCGACACGTACACTCATTCCATCTCTACTGACGAGCACATACCACTCGGTGTAGGCTCGCGGGATAACATTCTTTCGGCTCGGTTCGAATATACCCCAGAGACTGACGATGCCCGAGTTTACTTTTTATTTAAGATACGAATTGGAATTCGTGGTACCAATTTTATCAAATTTAATCGAATATTCATTTACGAGACTTTGCTTTTTGGCAGGTTACATTTCAGCACCGTTAAATTGCCGTGCACGAGGAATTAAACTTAATTTTGCATAATTTAATTTCGGCTCCACGAATCCCTCAAATGTATTGATAGGAAAAACAAGCTCGGGAAGAAGGAACCAAGCCAAAGGAACGTTAAGCATAGCCTACATCCTCGTACGATCGATACGAATCGATTGACTAGCCTGGGGAATCGCCCGCTCGAGAAGTCTTGGTGATGGTCGTCGTAAGAGAGTCTTGGAGCACCGGTGACGGTGGCGGCGACGCCGGCGGCGGCGGCGGCGGAGGCTTGAACTCGGCTGGGGCAGCCTTGGTCCCGCGTTTCGGGGGCGGAGCCCTCGCGGGTCGGTGGTACTTTGGAGGGCGAGGGTGGCGGCGAGGAAGGCGGCGAGGGCGAGGGGCTGCCCGAGGAGCGTCCGCTGCTGTAGCACACGGCGGCCTTGCGCAGGGTCTCCCTGCACAGCTCGGAGAACATCGCCCCAGCCCCATGGCCACCTCGGCCGCCTGGTTTCTCCCGCCACCGACGATGGCGCCCCCTAGCTAGGTGGCGCTACCTTCGATCGCTCGGATGCCCGCTTCCTCAGCCTCATCGGGATTCGATCTTACTGATTCCTCTTTCGAAATAACTTTCTGTTACACGAGTACCCCGAGTTTTCTTGTGCGTTTATCGTTTTACGCAGGTGTCTTTCGCTAACCGCGACTTGGTTTACAACTCTGATGCTTGTGAATCGTTAGGTCCAGAAGTCGTAGAGTAGGTGAATTCTAAGTACAACGAATTTTATACAATTAACGAACGAGGTTACATCTCATTATTATTGCTTCTTTAAAAAAGTCATCGCAAGAATATGAAACCAGCAAGGGATCTTAGTAGAATAAATAAATTAAAATACTTTTTTTATTTAGTATATTCCTTGTCTTGAATGTAAATCTTGTTACGTCACTATTCGTTATTTACCTAATAACAAGTACTAAGTAGATTTTTTTATTTATTTATAAAATTAAAAATTTAAACTCTTCACAAAATTGTAAAAAAAACAAGGTAAAAAGTAGTTTATAAACCAAACCTAAAAACATTAAAATGTAATATAATTAGAAATTATAAGGGGTTGCCAATGTTAATTTTAACAAGTCAATCTTCCTACCTTATTAAACAAGTTCAACAAAGAATTGCTATTATAAAATATAGTAGTATTATATAATATAATAATATTTGAAAAAGTACGAAGAGAGGCGTCTCTGTTCACAAACGGTTATTCTCTCTACAAAATTTTAGACTAAAAGCAATCGCATTTTTGAGAAATCCCTTCAATCGTACGACTGTTTCATGTTTTTGGTAACAGATTGATTCGAACACTTGATTATTTTTTAATCTCAGAGATTAATCATTTCTAAACCCAGTCACCTCTTCTCAAACTTTATAAAATAATATCATATTTGATATTTGATAAGTTATATTTTTCTGTTACCACGGTTGGTAAAGTAGGAAGAACAAACCATACTTTTGCGCTCAATAAGGCACGCTTAAATAAACTATTAAATTATATTGAAGTAATAAGATCTTTTATAAAAATTATTTATTCAATTTTTATATTAAAGTTAAGAAAAACTATAAGAACATTGTTTTTGTTAACGAGGCAATGTATGTGCAAGGTTTCAATAACGAATTAAGTGCTTTAATCCTTATTTAAACACAATTTTTGCAACAATTAATCTCGTTCATTAATGCATTAATCAGCTTGAAACTCTCAGCAATCGTATATCGTAAACAAGGACAATATTCTAATTTTTCTGAAATTTTAAATCAAAACATTAAGTATTGTAAAAATTATTCTTTTCAGTCATAATTCTCTACTACTAATAGCAAATAAAATTTGGAAACAATTGATCTCAATGCTCATTAACTCGAAACTTTACACAAATATATAAATTGGAGCTATAAAACGATGACGTTTTCGTGATTTTGAAAACAAAAAGTTCTAACTACAAGATAAACATCTAACTAAAAACTTCAACACAATTTGTTTGGGATGCTTGAACGATATATAAGCAACTATATAGCTAATTTATCATAATTAATTTCAAATGTTTTAAAAAATATGAATAATTTGAGTATAAAAAGTGGAAGAGTTTTACAGTGAAATTTTTTGAAAAACAGCAAACCTATATTGTTGATTAAAAATAAACAGTGAGTTAAAGTTATATGTAATACATTCTCATAATTTAAAATAGTAATTTTCGAGTCAGTATTATCAAACACGAGGGAATGATTGATTAAGTTTGACATCCCGTTAATCAACCGCGAAATATCGATGCTGAGTGTAGCAGGTACAAACCGAAATTCAACAAGGCGAAACGAAAAAGTCGAGACAGAGGCTTACCTTCGTCACCCGAGGAATCGTCAGGCTCGGGCGAGGATCCCGGGGATCCCCAAGGCTCGTCGAAACTCGAAGAGCGTAACATTTCAGGCGATGCGGAACGTCCACGTCGCTGTTGGTGATGGTGATGGTAGTGTTGGTGTGGATGGTGGTGATAGTGGTGATGGTGGTGGTGGTGGTGTTGTTCCCTAGGCACCCCCGAGAACGAAGTCGAGATCTCGAGGAGGTTGGTGTTCGCGGCGTAGGGAGTGCGACGACCGTCCCTCGACTCCAGGCCGCTCGATCGTCGGCTCCCGAGGTTCGTGGGCGTCGCCGTGCGCTTCCTAAGTGTCGACACGTACACTCATTCCATCTCTACTGACGAGCACATACCACTCGGTGTAGGCTCGCGGGATAACATTCTTTCGGCTCGGTTCGAATATACCCCAGAGACTGACGATGCCCGAGTTTACTTTTTATTTAAGATACGAATTGGAATTCGTGGTACCAATTTTATCAAATTTAATCGAATATTCATTTACGAGACTTTGCTTTTTGGCAGGTTACATTTCAGCACCGTTAAATTGCCGTGCACGAGGAATTAAACTTAATTTTGCATAATTTAATTTCGGCTCCACGAATCCCTCAAATGTATTGATAGGAAAAACAAGCTCGGGAAGAAGGAACCAAGCCAAAGGAACGTTAAGCATAGCCTACATCCTCGTACGATCGATACGAATCGATTGACTAGCCTGGGGAATCGCCCGCTCGAGAAGTCTTGGTGATGGTCGTCGTAAGAGAGTCTTGGAGCACCGGTGACGGTGGCGGCGACGCCGGCGGCGGCGGCGGCGGAGGCTTGAACTCGGCTGGGGCAGCCTTGGTCCCGCGTTTCGGGGGCGGAGCCCTCGCGGGTCGGTGGTACTTTGGAGGGCGAGGGTGGCGGCGAGGAAGGCGGCGAGGGCGAGGGGCTGCCCGAGGAGCGTCCGCTGCTGTAGCACACGGCGGCCTTGCGCAGGGTCTCCCTGCACAGCTCGGAGAACATCGCCCCAGCCCCATGGCCACCTCGGCCGCCTGGTTTCTCCCGCCACCGACGATGGCGCCCCCTAGCTAGGTGGCGCTACCTTCGATCGCTCGGATGCCCGCTTCCTCAGCCTCATCGGGATTCGATCTTACTGATTCCTCTTTCGAAATAACTTTCTGTTACACGAGTACCCCGAGTTTTCTTGTGCGTTTATCGTTTTACGCAGGTGTCTTTCGCTAACCGCGACTTGGTTTACAACTCTGATGCTTGTGAATCGTTAGGTCCAGAAGTCGTAGAGTAGGTGAATTCTAAGTACAACGAATTTTATACAATTAACGAACGAGGTTACATCTCATTATTATTGCTTCTTTAAAAAAGTCATTATTTGAATCCAACGCTTCTACTGTACTTTTAAATTAAATTTAAAAGATATAAAATCTTATAATTCACTGTTGCGTCATTAAAAAATATTTTAATTTCAATTTTACTTGAATAAAGTTAGGTAAAACCATTTTTTGGGTAATTTATATTCTGTAAATCATAATTTTCCAATTATTCATTTCGATAAACCGAATAACAAATAAATTACAAGTCTATAGATAGTGTCATAAGAAAATTAACTCACGTACTTTTCTCTTAATCTATATGTGACAGTAATAATGTAAAATTATCTCATCATTCCCTACGGAAAAAACGCAAAGTAATAAATGTAACTTCGAACCAGCAAATGCGAGGTTCTTCCCTCTAGGAACAAATAATCCACGTAAATTCGTAATAAACGTGAAGTAGCATATCATTAAAACGTATTTACGCTGTACACTTAACGCGTCACGGAGAAAATGCGTCAACTTGCCTCGACACAAATTACATTATATTTTGCTTCCACGTTCAACACGAAAATATATTACGGACCACAAAAATCGATTTCTGGGGAAGTGGACAGGTTCCCACCGTAAAGCCCAATTTATCCATGCAAAATAACAACGATACGCAAGCCGCGATAAATAACGTCTCTTGGAAAATCAAGCGGTCGTTTGTTCTTTTTTTTCCGAGGGCCATCCATAAATTTTTCCAGAGTTCACGCACCTACAGAGATATCCCAATCCGATCGCTGAACCCACAAATATTTGCTGTGAATAGCGAAATTTTTTTTCTTTTTTGAGTTTACGTTCAGAACAGCACTTTCGCATCTTCTCGTGTGTGATTTTGCATTTTCTATTCAGGGATATTCACAGTGAAAAAAAATCATTTCACGACTACCGATTAACATACTAGTTGTCATACCCATTTCCTAGCAATTTGACCATTTTAAATACGTTAATTTCTATCAGGGAATACGAGCAGAGAATAGACAGGTATTTGTATAAATGATGTGAAAGGACGAACAAAACGCCCCAGCATATTCTGACCGAATGTCCAAAATTTAGCACTCTAAGACACCAAATGTTAGTCTAATTTTACCCGATCAGAGTGGAAATAGGGTAAGATCAGTGCAGGAGTGTTCTTCTTCTTCTGGAGAAGGTCAAGACTTCCATCGTAGATCGAGTTTGTATATTGAGGGGACACAAAAGGTTTTCTTATCGACGTTTCAAGGAAAGGAGACTATCTTCAACTAATCAATAATAATAATAATAATAAACATCATATTCTATTTAGATTTAACCATCATTATATTTTTCGATAAATCATTAATTCAAATTTATTCGTCGAAATATTAATATCAGATTAATTATTTAATTTTAAATTATTTATATTTATAAGAAACCGATTTATTAATGACTTTCGACCAACCAAACATAGAATCCATTTTATCTACTAGTTTCACACTATTCTTCGTTATTTGCCGCTAGATTTCAATGAAATTTGCACATGATATATAAAATGATACAGAGAATTGGGCTGTGCATCGAAAAGCGGCGAAAATTGAAAGAAAAACCTTTTTGATTAGTCTAAAACTGATGAACTCTACCTAATGGCACATATTCGCAATCAGTTTCACACTATTCTTCGTTATTTGCCGCTAGATTTCAATGAAATTTGCACATGATATATAAAATGATACAGAGAATTGGGCTGTGCATCGAAAAGCGGCGAAAATTGAAAGAAAAACCTTTCTGATTAGTCTAAAACTGTTAACCCCAACTGCGTACGTTATACGTATGTAGTAAGGATATTCCCCAAGAGGTGGCGCTGTATGGGTGCATCGATGTTGGGGTTAGCAGTTTTAGGCTAATCAGAAAGGTTTTTCTTTCAATTTCGCCGCTTTTCGATGCACAGCCCAATTCTCTGCATCATTTTATATATCCTGTGCAAATTTCAACCCTTTCACTCCCAATGTTTCTCTTAATTGGAAGATTCTATTAGTCTACTGTTTGGATTCCCGAGAAAAGTTTACTAAATATCATCCAGTATATTTTTCAATTGAAAAAATACCAAAATTTACGAATTATGTCCTTTTATTGAAAATTTTATCGATCAATATTTCTCTTTTTCTAACGTGTAGAATCATTAATTTACACATCCACCGTAAAATTTTACAGTTTATAGTTTGAATTGTAGTCAATTAAGGTAAGCGTCCTGATAAATAAACATCTTGAGGTGTACCTCTTATTAAATAGAACTCTGAAATAATAATATTTAAAGAACTATCTATGTTTACTTACAATCGCCATTAAAAATAATTTATTAAAACGTTAAACAATGATTAAGTTCTATAAGTATTAAAATAAATACTAAGAACCAAAGAGAACCAAAATATTATAAATAAATATTTAATTTCGACATCCGTCGAATTACAGAAATCGGCAGATATATTTTACTCGATAATGTTTTTGCGTCAAGTGTATTCACTAAAGCCATTTCAATTCGTTTAATAATAGATTGTCAAATATTAAACAATTTTTAATGATATAATTAATTAAAACCATTTAAATATTAAGTAACATTATTATTTAAAAGACGCTTCGAATGCTACCCATATTTGTATAACGTTTGAGTTGGGTGGGGTCCGATTTGTCGAAGGTTCATTCAAAATGTGTGCGATATTTCGAATTTTAAAAATTAGAATAACTTTTTCGTTATTTCGAACCGAGAAAATAGAATGATCATTATTTCGAAAGTAATAAAATCGTCAGATATTTGGTATTAGGCGCAATATTTCGAATTCCAAATAGTAGATCAATAATTTTCTACATTATTTTCTGATATCAAGGTGTCAATAGACAAATATTATAAAAGTTATTTCTCTACACTAAAAGTTCGAATATTCGGGACAAATATATAAAAACTGAAGAACGCATTGTTTTTGAAATAATGATCTTTCTATTTCTCTTGATTCTAAATAATAAAAATGCATATCTAATTTTTGAAATTCGAAGCAATGCACACATTTTGAATGAGCTTTCGACAAATCAGACCCCACTCTTTGAGTTTACTTCGACTGATCATTAGAAACGAAATAAAAATACAATATAAGAGCATTGATTAACCGAGACGTTTATCTTAAATGTTAGTCGCGCAGTTATTAAAAATATAACTCTTCAAAATAAAAAATAAACAATCCTGCTATCCGGTTTCTAATATTTCAAGTGTAGGAGAATCTAACAGTTTTATTTTATACACGGAAGAGCTTGATCTCTTTTCGCGTAGAATAAAGCGCGAATATATATATAACACGTCGGTTAATAATAGTTTTCGTAAAACCTTTTAATCTAGATAAAGTGTGAGTTTAACTTTGATAAAACAATATACCTCGTCCGCGTTTTAATATTAATAATTCATAAAAAAAAAAGAAATCTAGTATATCATTAACATTCTTAAATTCAATAGGACTGTAGAAATGAAAATACTTTATGTATATATTTCTTCTTTTCTTACTTTTTAATTATCTCTCCGAGAAGTAAAAAGAAATAGTTGATTAATCAACTACCCGGTTATATATCGCACTACGCAGGTGATGGTATAAGAGTTAAGCCGATTCTCCAAAGAGAAAATCCAGAAGCATTTTCATGTAAATTGAACGACCACGGGGAGGATGAAAAAATATTCGAGGAGTTTAAACTTCCCGAGACGCTTTGACACGATTTTCACGATATTATAGAGGCATTGTTCTCGCGCGTGTAGTTTACCTCTCTGCGAATGTGCATTTGGTCCATTGTTTTGGGTGCGCGAGGCGCCAGTGCATTGTCCTAGTCGATGTGTACAGTGCGATTCATAAGTTTCCGATGGACGTTTCTAGTTGTACCTCCATGTCTTTCGGAGGTGTGGTTACTTATACACATACCCTTTGTTAGATGTTTCAATCGGACCACCGCGAATAAACACTCAGGATTTTCTTCTCGATTTTGACTTTGTTTCAAATGTTTTTTATCACCAAAAACGTACTCTATACATATACGCAACCCTATTTATATTTTAGATGTGTATAATTTTATGGGTCTCAAGTTTTTATCGTTAGATTCCAACGAAATTTGAGAATTCCCGATCTTAACATTTTTTCCAACCAAAAATCGATATATCGATTAATATTATGTTTTTATTTTTATAGTCTTTTAATCATGCTTTTTTTGTTACAATATTTGGTTTAACTAATAAAAATCCTGTTGTCTGACGACACAAACTTCAGACCCATATAATTTTACGACAAGTATAAACTTTGAAAAATTTGTTATCTTTATCGTTTTAAATGCAATTGATAAAAAATAAGAGAACAGTATAAATCGCATCTATTTTATTGATTACTAAAATTTAATTAGAATAGGAATTTCTATAAATGATAAATTAAATTTATAGTTACAAAAATTTTCAGTTTAATTTATAATTTTTATCAAAATGAAATCTGTAATTAAGATCTAAAAAAATGTGTACATTTTTAGGATGTAGAAAAAATACATTAAAAAATGTTTTTTAATATTAAATATATCTTTACAGCGTTAAAATACAACGCGAAAAAAGTTAAATTAAATTTTACTATACTACACAACGAAGGAGGGATAAACCACCCTGATTGAGAAAAATGACTATGCTGTATAGTAAAATTATGCTAATTTATGCTATTATACTTGTACTAAATTTTACCATTAAGGTACAGTTATTTTTTCTTATTCAAGAATATCCCTCTTTCGCTATATACAGTCTATCCAATTTTAATTAACATTTTTTTGTAATAAATGTGTTTTACAGTACTCCTTTACTTTTTTGTGCAAGGTCACTTAGTAAGTCGTTTGGTATATTACTGTCCATTTCGTTAAATGTCAAAAACAAAAGACATCTATTATTGGCCATTTACTGTCTCTGACGACCATTTTTCTTGGATGAATTCGCGCTAGGATACCGCACACTTAAAATAAGTAGATAAAATATTGAAATTATTCCAACTTTTCAAATAATAAATTTCTCAAACTTTATACGCGTATCTTTCTCTTTCTCCTTTCTTTTTTTTGAATATCAGTTTCTTTTTCTTCTCTAATGTATTTTCCTAGACATCCTAGTTTCTGCATATAGACCAGTCGTTTTAACGCAAGACTGAAATTATGGAGATCGAATAAAAAATTACGTTTCAATCATTTTAAATAAACGCAATCGAAAAGCTGAAATGAATATATCGTTAATGTGAAATTCGCACGTGCGTTAATGAAAAAAAAGAAAATCAATCGTTAAAAAACATCCTTTATTTATTTCGGAAATTTCGGATATTTTAATATTTTTAAAAATTAACCCAACAACTCGGTACTCGTTCTTTTTTTATACAAAGGAAATAATTCCGCATTGCATTTATCACGATCAAGTTAATCAAATGAACGATAGAGGTAATTTCAACTTTTTTTCCTTTTATTACTTAACTACAAATTAAAAAGTTGCAGGGAGGAAAGAAAAGAAAAAAAAGGTATGAGCCGGAGGCATAAATACTCGCGGAGTAAAAAAGAATCGCGTGACGTTAGTGTAATATCGAGTTTGGCGAAATTTTCTTATTTCTTCTCGAGTCGTATACTGCAAACGTGTCGATAAACGGCTTGTAATGACATTTTTTGCGACATACATTTTTGTGCATATATAGTTTAATATTGATTTACATTTCCGGATACTTTTTGTTATATATAAATGCATGACTGTAAATTGAATATTTATAAAAAAGCTGTAATTTTTATTACTGTAATAGTACAATTAATTGAATTGTACAAAAAACATATTTTAACTCGAAAGATATTTTGGGTATTCGTGTAATTGTACGAAAGATTTCGCGAGATACGTTTGATATACCGCAAAAACATGTTTTCTTGTTTTGAAAAAAAGAAATAATTAAAATGAATGAATAATAAATAAATAAATAAATAATAAAAAATGAGAAATAAAGAAATCTTGTTTACGCGTAAGGAGTAGTTATCTTTCGGTACCTAATGACTTTATTTTAACCTTAGCAATTATAAATTTACTCGTACCTCTCAGTATCGAAAATATTTGTATATTTAGCCAAGTGAAAACTTTCATAAAAAAATTATGATGTTAACCATTACTCAAATTAGCATTCAAGAGCAATTCTCTTATTCGCTCATTTCATCGTCCGACTTTAGTAATAGCGCATCACGAAATAAATAATCAAGAAAAAATTATGTTTCCTGACGTAAATACTTAACATAATTAAAACTAATCAGTCAACGGTAATTACACATTTATTTAATTTATAATAATCATAATAACTCACAGCGTCGCGCATCGCTAATGATCTCGATCGTGATTAACCCGATGATTTAATTAACTACCAATCAACCGTACCGGAATTAATTGTTTACTATTCCATCAAAGTTTTATAAAACTAATCGATAACTTAATGAACAAACGCTGAATTTACAACGCCGGTAAAAATGTGACACACATTCGACTTGAAGCGACCGGTCAAAAAAAACATAGAATGACAATAAAACTTGCGATGTGCTCGAATCATTAAGCAAATGATTATCTGACAATACCTGATAAATTTGGATGGTCTCTATCTAATTAGGCAGAAATTCTTTGGCACTTTTTATTAATGCCAGTAATTTATTTAAAATTTAAAAAGAAGATAATTATACATTTATACAATTTACACTATTATGTTATTTTTAAACTTCAAAATTCATATTGGGATAAATTATAATAATTAATTTTGAAACAGTTTATGTATATCATGTTTTAAAATTCTAGTAATAAATTAGTATTAGTCTGTTTGATAATTTTTACTCTCAAAAGAAATTTTGAATTTGTCTGTTTAAAATTTGTACACTTAAAAAATTTTAATATAATTTGATCAGGTCATTTTTAGGTTATCTCCAAACCATTTTATTGGTCATTAATTACAGATCTATTGGCTATTCATGATGCAACTATTAAAAACCGACATACAAATCCCTTGATTTCTACTACAAAACAAAAAAAATTTGTATAAAATCTTAGAGAAATTAGCCTGCCTGTTAATATTTCTGAGATACACATCTAAACCAATCAATTCGAATTCTACTACCTATACATTGTATTCAAACTGCACATAACACCAATGTCCTCAACTTCCAAAAATTCAAATGCGCAAGAGAGTGAAATAACTTATACGTACACTATATAATTCGAGGAAAATCAATAAATCCAACTCGACGATTTTGCAAACGCGACTATTTTATTACCAGATTGTTCGCCCGGAAATTTATTTTTATAGCCAAATATTTTTGTTTGCGTACACCGGCCGATATTGGCCATTCCATTCGTAAACGCGCTAAGCAGTATACGTTCGATTATTTATTAACATTGTTGTCGCGCATTTGCGAAATCCAAATGAAAACTTGGGTATTGACTGCATTTTGTTTTATTATTCTTCTATTTTATACCTTTGACTATGTATTTACCAATAGCCACCGTGTATATGTGTTTCGCAATATTATGTAAAACGTATATATAACGTGTACATTGTTGTCCGTAGTAACGATTACAGTCGAACCTCGGTCTCTTCTAATTACGAAACGCGCATATATATTTTAATGTGAACGAAAATTGGTTATGATGTCATTTACAAAAATTTATTTCAACGTTCCGATTTGTGGCAATTGATAATATATATACCGCCACAAAGCATTATTTTACATCGATGTATATCAGACGTCGATTTACGCAAATCGAAAAAAATTTCGAAGCTTAATTTACAGCATCGATACAAATACAGTTTGTATATTGGTAACACAAGATATACCGATCAATTAAGATCTAAAAAATGTGTACATTTTTAGGATGTAGAAAAAATACATTAAAAAATGTTTTTTAATATTAAATATATCTTTACAGCGTTAAAATACAACGCGAAAAAGTTAAATTAAATTTTACTATACTACACAACGAAGGAGGGATAAACCACCCTGATTGAGAAAAATGACTATGCTGTATAGTAAAATTATGCTAATTTATGCTATTATACTTGTACTAAATTTTACCATTAAGGTACAGTTATTTTTTCTTATTCAAGAATATCCCTCTTTCGCTATATACAGTCTATCCAATTTTAATTAACATTTTTTTGTAATAAATGTGTTTTACAGTACTCCTTTACTTTTTTGTGCAAGGTCACTTAGTAAGTCGTTTGGTATATTACTGTCCATTTCGTTAAATGTCAAAAACAAAAGACATCTATTATTGGCCATTTACTGTCTCTGACGACCATTTTTCTTGGATGAATTCGCGCTAGGATACCGCACACTTAAAATAAGTAGATAAAATATTGAAATTATTCCAACTTTTCAAATAATAAATTTCTCAAACTTTATACGCGTATCTTTCTCTTTCTCCTTTCTTTTTTTTGAATATCAGTTTCTTTTTCTTCTCTAATGTATTTTCCTAGACATCCTAGTTTCTGCATATAGACCAGTCGTTTTAACGCAAGACTGAAATTATGGAGATCGAATAAAAAATTACGTTTCAATCATTTTAAATAAACGCAATCGAAAAGCTGAAATGAATATATCGTTAATGTGAAATTCGCACGTGCGTTAATGAAAAAAAGAAAATCAATCGTTAAAAAACATCCTTTATTTATTTCGGAAATTTCGGATATTTTAATATTTTTAAAAATTAACCCAACAACTCGGTACTCGTTCTTTTTTTATACAAAGGAAATAATTCCGCATTGCATTTATCACGATCAAGTTAATCAAATGAACGATAGAGGTAATTTCAACTTTTTTTCCTTTTATTACTTAACTACAAATTAAAAAGTTGCAGGGAGGAAAGAAAAGAAAAAAAGGTATGAGCCGGAGGCATAAATACTCGCGGAGTAAAAAAGAATCGCGTGACGTTAGTGTAATATCGAGTTTGGCGAAATTTTCTTATTTCTTCTCGAGTCGTATACTGCAAACGTGTCGATAAACGGCTTGTAATGACATTTTTTGCGACATACATTTTTGTGCATATATAGTTTAATATTGATTTACATTTCCGGATACTTTTTGTTATATATAAATGCATGACTGTAAATTGAATATTTATAAAAAAGCTGTAATTTTTATTACTGTAATAGTACAATTAATTGAATTGTACAAAAAACATATTTTAACTCGAAAGATATTTTGGGTATTCGTGTAATTGTACGAAAGATTTCGCGAGATACGTTTGATATACCGCAAAAACATGTTTTCTTGTTTTGAAAAAAGAAATAATTAAAATGAATGAATAATAAATAAATAAATAAATAATAAAAAATGAGAAATAAAGAAATCTTGTTTACGCGTAAGGAGTAGTTATCTTTCGGTACCTAATGACTTTATTTTAACCTTAGCAATTATAAATTTACTCGTACCTCTCAGTATCGAAAATATTTGTATATTTAGCCAAGTGAAAACTTTCATAAAAAAATTATGATGTTAACCATTACTCAAATTAGCATTCAAGAGCAATTCTCTTATTCGCTCATTTCATCGTCCGACTTTAGTAATAGCGCATCACGAAATAAATAATCAAGAAAAAATTATGTTTCCTGACGTAAATACTTAACATAATTAAAACTAATCAGTCAACGGTAATTACACATTTATTTAATTTATAATAATCATAATAACTCACAGCGTCGCGCATCGCTAATGATCTCGATCGTGATTAACCCGATGATTTAATTAACTACCAATCAACCGTACCGGAATTAATTGTTTACTATTCCATCAAAGTTTTATAAAACTAATCGATAACTTAATGAACAAACGCTGAATTTACAACGCCGGTAAAAATGTGACACACATTCGACTTGAAGCGACCGGTCAAAAAAAACATAGAATGACAATAAAACTTGCGATGTGCTCGAATCATTAAGCAAATGATTATCTGACAATACCTGATAAATTTGGATGGTCTCTATCTAATTAGGCAGAAATTCTTTGGCACTTTTTATTAATGCCAGTAATTTATTTAAAATTTAAAAAGAAGATAATTATACATTTATACAATTTACACTATTATGTTATTTTTAAACTTCAAAATTCATATTGGGATAAATTATAATAATTAATTTTGAAACAGTTTATGTATATCATGTTTTAAAATTCTAGTAATAAATTAGTATTAGTCTGTTTGATAATTTTTACTCTCAAAAGAAATTTTGAATTTGTCTGTTTAAAATTTGTACACTTAAAAAATTTTAATATAATTTGATCAGGTCATTTTTAGGTTATCTCCAAACCATTTTATTGGTCATTAATTACAGATCTATTGGCTATTCATGATGCAACTATTAAAAACCGACATACAAATCCCTTGATTTCTACTACAAAACAAAAAAAATTTGTATAAAATCTTAGAGAAATTAGCCTGCCTGTTAATATTTCTGAGATACACATCTAAACCAATCAATTCGAATTCTACTACCTATACATTGTATTCAAACTGCACATAACACCAATGTCCTCAACTTCCAAAAATTCAAATGCGCAAGAGAGTGAAATAACTTATACGTACACTATATAATTCGAGGAAAATCAATAAATCCAACTCGACGATTTTGCAAACGCGACTATTTTATTACCAGATTGTTCGCCCGGAAATTTATTTTTATAGCCAAATATTTTTGTTTGCGTACACCGGCCGATATTGGCCATTCCATTCGTAAACGCGCTAAGCAGTATACGTTCGATTATTTATTAACATTGTTGTCGCGCATTTGCGAAATCCAAATGAAAACTTGGGTATTGACTGCATTTTGTTTTATTATTCTTCTATTTTATACCTTTGACTATGTATTTACCAATAGCCACCGTGTATATGTGTTTCGCAATATTATGTAAAACGTATATATAACGTGTACATTGTTGTCCGTAGTAACGATTACAGTCGAACCTCGGTCTCTTCTAATTACGAAACGCGCATATATATTTTAATGTGAACGAAAATTGGTTATGATGTCATTTACAAAAATTTATTTCAACGTTCCGATTTGTGGCAATTGATAATATATATACCGCCACAAAGCATTATTTTACATCGATGTATATCAGACGTCGATTTACGCAAATCGAAAAAAATTTCGAAGCTTAATTTACAGCATCGATACAAATACAGTTTGTATATTGGTAACACAAGATATACCGATCAATAAATATGTTGTTGAAGCGATTTGTAGTTTAACCAGTGTAGTTAGAAAATATATATATACTCGGACATTTTGAAATTTGGTGTTAGGATTATATTGGATTAAATTTAACGTTTAAAATTGGATTACCGACACACCACGGGTAATTACAGTCGCATATAATTATGCAATGACTACTCGGTTGAAAAATGCAACACGCCATATAATATTATTATAACCCAAGTCGAGCTTTCGAAAGGTATATTAAATTCTAATTAGATATCGCATTTAACTTTAATTAAATTTCCTTTTTCTCATTCGCAGTAACGATGCTACTCGCAATTTAATCACTGTGAATCGACACAAGCGTTACCCAAAAAATGATTCGACCTAACCTCGAGTTAAAAATGTAACCACTTGCATTCGACGGTATGCACTCTTGATGAAAACTGGAGGTTAAAAAATATCACTGCGACGATAAATGAGGCATTACATGTGTATGTGTGTGTATAGCACTAAGAAAAAGGAAAAAAAAAACACACTTGATGGTGGTACGAACCGAGATATCCTTGTATACGCAAGGAAATTGGAATAGGATGAAAAAGAGAAATAGAGAGGTCGATCGGATTGCGCGTATAAGTCGGCTGCTGGTCCGCGTTCAGCCGAAGACTGACTGACTCGAGCGCCTCTCCGCGTGTGCGACTGCCACCCACATATATATATATACCCAAGGGGGTGGAAGCGCAACCGAGGATGCGCACGCTCGAGTTTGACTACCTGTTTAGAGGATCCTCCCGACCACGATCAAAATCGTCGATTATTTCGAATTTCGAATTATTTTATACTTTCTTGGTTGATGATACGTTCTTTTGTTCGCCATATTCTTATTATAAATCATGGACTTTCTTCTTTAAATATCCTTATATTTATTTTTTTATTGATGCAATTAAACCTCTTACATAAAGTTATTTGCTTAAAAAAATCCTCGATGCACTATTTGGTTATTAAAATTCAATGTATCCACTTCATCTGTTATATTAATTTGCATCCAACAACAAACGTTCATCATCACCGTTTGCTTAATAATTTTACATTTCAATAAAATATCTGAATTATATTCGGAAATTCTACGGATAAAATGGGATCGGATATATCCCTATACAATATCAATTACATATTTTATTTTATCAACGCATTTTTAATTTATATATAAACGTATATTTACAGATTGAATTACACTACGGGATTTAATAAATGTAATTAATATACATTATTCTGTTAAATCATTTATACGCTACTTTCAATCATTGTTGTTAAAATTCGATATTTTTATTAGTTTTATATTTATTTGAATACGATTGCATATGAATAAGAAATGAAAGGTTATTGTAAAAGTTGCTAGTATATTATTTATTAATTTTCTTAGTTCACTTTCATTCGCAAAAATAACTACATTTCTGAACTGTTGTAACGTACAGCTCTCTTTTCCTTTTTACGTCACGTTGAGTTAAAAAGTAAATTTACTAATTTAACGCAACGTTTTCGAAAAAATTTGCTCGCATTGGTTAGTGAATCTACAAAAGGTATAAACTTTTAAATATACTAGACTTTTTTCTAGTAACGCGTTGCGTTGATTTTTCGTCAACGATATATGGAATAAGAAATAACGAGAAAAATATCGCGCACCGTCTATCAATATCTATCATCTTTTGTGAAGATAGAGGAATTTCAGCTTCGAAATAAAAATTAGATACCAACCTTATTTCTATCAAAAGTATTTTTAATTAAAAAAAATTCCATTTAATACACATTTTAATGGATATAGGGTATTTGTCTAATATTTGTACTATTATTACTTTTTCTTTTACTTACGCAGAAAAAAATTAAGATAGTGGAATTGTATCTGGTGAAGATGAAAACTTACCTGAAACATAAAAGAAAATAATACGTTATTATTTTATTTTAAATTAATAAAATAATATATAACACAATAAATATAATTAATAATTAACGGAATGTCGGACCCAAATTACAGGAATCTACACCTTTGAACATAAGAATTATGTTGGAAATATCGATTTAAAAATCTGAAAAAATTCATATGGGTAGTTTTAAACAAAAGTTAGGGCATGATGTTTTGATTGTTTTAGAAAAAATAAATTTGTTAATAATTATTGAATAAAAAAGCATGAATTTTCAACGCAAAACTCAGAATTATATTACAAATTTAAAAATCTGAAAAAATTTGAGTATACTGCTCATATCATGCCTAAAGGCATGGCGTTGGGGATTTTTTTAAAACATTTATTCTTTTGTTTATAAAAAAATATTAAAAATGACCACTTTCTGAGTCCGACATCCCCTTAATATAATATAATATCCAATAACCACATAATAAAATAAAATTTTTAGCGCCATATATTTAATAAAAATAGAAATGCTCGCCTTGATACTGAATAACAAATTTTCTATTAGATATATATTAAATTTGCATTGTACAAACTAATAGTCAATTAAACAAAATGATAACCATAAATTCGATTGAAAAATTAGAATAACAAAGGAGAAGGAAAAAATAAATAACGCTTGGTTAAAAATGTAACAATGAAATTTCAATTTAACGGGTTAATAATGGAAATCAATTTCCCAAGTAACATGATTCCTTTGGTGTCGCACAATTGTGCAGAGAATCACAGTCGACGTAAAATGCAATTTACGATCTGGTTCGCGAAAGGCAGCGAATCAAAGCTTACGACTTCTTTCAAGAAAATTCTGAGATGAAGTAACAAAATGTTCGCGAATGCACGTTAATTTAACTATCTCTCGTTGGTGCTTTAATGAAATAACAAAGCTTTATTGAAATGTAGTTGTGACGCGTAAGATAATTAGAGACAATTTCTAAATATATAATGATACTGATAGGGGTCATTGTAAGCATTTTGGAAAATTATGGATTTTAACAATGCGAATCTCTTCAGAATTATGGATTTTGATTAGTTAGGAATGCCAGTTTGCAATAATTACATTTTATGGTTTGAAGGTAATTTATCGTGAATATCTAATTATTTTAGAAGCTAAAACATGTTTAAATAATGTACGAAATATGAGCATTAGAATATTCGCTCAGGATTCTAAAGGAAATTGAGTATTTTGAGGTTAGGTGAACCCATTATTTAATTTTTAAATCAGATTACCAGTTGTTGTCCAAAAAACTCTTTATAAAACGTTTTGATTGTCAACTATGATTTGAATGATCTGAATATTTCACTATCTTAATATTTTTCTGGGAGAAATATTTTTACTTTTATAAACGGGGCTATTATATTTTGTATTATAAACAAGTATATTCAAGATGCAAAACATAATAGCTTTACTCACTAAACTAAAGACTGTCGCTTGACCGAGATAAAAAAGTAATCTTTACTAATATCTAAAAAAATAATTATTGATGACTTTATTAGCTAAATGTTAAGAATCTATTAATTTGCAGATCGTATATCGGTGTACAAATTGGAAAATTCAAATTAGATTTCCAAATTTTCTATTTTTTGTCTTCCTGATTATATTAGATAAGTATGATTGATAGTTACACATACACCAATTTACACCTACATATTAAATTTATAGTGATTTTTCTCTTTGTTTTGGAGATACTAGAAATTTGCATCCACCATCTTGGATTTCATAAATGTAGTAAATCATGATAAACGAAGTCAAGGTTATCAAGTACAACGATGTTCAATTATTTGTAATAGTTTACGAGTCAAATAATCCAATTATTTTGGTTCGGTTCATGACAGACACATTACCCACGTATATTCCCTAATATTAGATATTAATACCTGTGATATATCGAATAATATACTAATTATCTTCCTAAATCCCCATCTTCCAATGGATAAAATCAAACAAAGAAGAATTAATTTGCTCATAAACTTGAACGTGACGTAGAAAATTAGGTCCAGAAGATCGTACCATCGTTGTAAAATACAACGTTTGATCCTTGTAAAATCCCATCGCAGCATCTCAGTGTGGAAGGTAGAGACGGCGCAAGCTGGGAAAGCAGCATCGATCGATCACGGGGCTGGTAGGTGAGCCATTTTGAAGGACACACGTGCATCGCAGGTGATGGGAAGACTCGTATCGACCAAGCTTTAGGGATGAACTTTGTCACGGTCCGTTTAACGCTCGGAGGATTAAATCCTGGCTCTAGTTTATTAACCGAGGCTAACCTCTGACCGATGGTTCTCCAAGCGTTTCCTATATTGAAAACGAGCGACACCCCCGAGGAAAACCGAACTACAGGCTAACCCATTTTTAACCTTTCACATCAATTTTTTCTTTCGTTGCGGTATAAACAATGTCCAACGATTTTTTCTGACAAGAAATTCACTAGTAGGAATAGAATAATTTAAAAAGCGGTTTGTTTTGTAATAGGTGAAAAATGGAATCAGTTTTAGCCTTGTGATGAAAGATTATTCTCATAGTTTTTCAACGACTCTGGAAATACTAGGACTTAAATAACCATTTCTGAGCATGAATCTACTAGTTTTGGAAATTTTTCGTTGTGTGAGATTAGTGCCTCCATGAAATTGTTTGATATATTTTGAAAAATGTTGTATATATCTTAATAATGAAGAATCCTTTGATATAAATTAGTTAAAAATTGTACGTACATGCAAGAAACCAATAAAATTTTCTAATATTCGTCGAGTTAACTATACAATCTAACCGGAAAACTAATCGTTTAAGAATCTGTTGATTCCAGTAAATAAGCGACCACAGTGTAAATAATTATTTCATCAGTACCTAGTTTCACTGGCTAGTTTTCCTATTTTCTAACCCATTTTAAAGATTCTCATTTCTAGTAGGGGAGACGCGTACATCACGACGAATCACCTCATGACTTAACAAACAATTTGAATCAGTCGGTATAGGTTGTGAAAACGAAACGCTAGAGACTGCTACAAGAGTTCGCGCGACCTTGAAAAATAATACAGTTTAGATTCGACTCACGTCGTATCTTTGTCTATGCGGTTCGCACCCCCTCATCCTCTGATCCCCTTCCCCTTGAAATGCAATCACCAGAGTCGATAGCCTCTTTTCACCCCCTCGCGATGCGTTTCTTTAACCTTGTGAGTTCCTGCACACTGCAACCTCGATGTGCTTTTTTACATTTTTTAAAAGTTTCTACAAGTGATCCAGCTGTAATTCTCTGCACGTTACATACGGTAGCGAAACGTTGAGTTCGTATCAAAATATTATTCATCAACAAACTTTTTTAGGTATATCTTTATTATTATTTGGTTGTTTATTTATGTATTTATTAATTTAATAATTGATTTATTTATATGCATTTATCTTCTACTACCGCTCAAGATTTTGAGTTCACTAAATTAAAGTAAAGAATGTTACATGAATGTCTTTGCATAAAAGCTTTCGTAAGTTTCTTAAGAATCATGCTAGATTAAATTCAAAACAAAAACCAACCAAAAGTTTATAAAAAAGCTTTCATTTATATATTGTATCAAATTTTAATACACACGTGTCCTTGTCAGGTTCAAACATTTTAAAAATACCTTAATTTAAACTTTTTCAATTTTATTAATCATAAAGAAATTTTGGTCTCAATATTTTAAATAAATTATAGATTTTTTCAGAGACAATAATGCACAAAAATTACCCAAAATTCGATAGTAAAATTTTGGCATATACTTGGCTTTGCCAATTTTCTCCAACATATTAATAAAATGTTGGAATTTTTCTTCAGAACATTTAAATAGTTTCGATAAAAAGAACAGTAAGTTAACTTTTATAAATTTAGAATTTCCGTTTGCATTCGAGAGAGAATATGTAGTTTTGAACTCGTGATACGCAATTGATCATTGAAATACATAATTTACGAATCAAAAACTAAAAGTACACAAAATAAACTTTCAAACGTATATAAACGTAGATCGTAAAGATTCAGAGGCGAAGAGTCACCGGAAAGTAGAAATGAAAATTTTCATCATTGATCATACATACACAGTGCAGTGGGTAGTAAAAAACTCGTTAACCCAACACGTCATCAAGACACAATGTCCATGAATTTTACATATATACAAGTAAAATTTAGTATATTTCGAAAAGAGCTGGTCCTCTCAAGGTTAAAGGTTAATACGACTGCATTTCAGTGTTCTCATTTCACTTTCTATTTCTCTTTATATATCGCACTAGAACTTAAATATAACTTGGAAAACCTTGCAAATATTAAAATTTGTAATATGAAATGTAATAATGTTACAATGCTGTATAATAATGTCTATTATCGATATACATATTTGTAAGTGTTACAAACACATTTTTTCCACATAATAAATTAATATATTTATAATAATTAAAATATTAAAATTAGTATTTTGCTGTAAGTAAAACATATATGTATTCAATTGTTCCTATAAAAAATCATAGTTTTTATAATTATTGTCAAGCCTATCTTTTCTTTCCTATAGACTAATTGAAGAATGAATGAAAAATTTAGTATTAACATCAATTCGAACAGAAAAATGTATATTTATCTGCGATAATAAATCCATCAAAACGATAAATATATTTATTAAAAACGACATCAATACGACAAGTAGGTAAAAAAAAGTGGAAAAGAAATGAAAATGTCATACCAGACACGGGTTTTCTACTTGTCTGATTTGCTACGTGACTGGAGAGAATACATACGCATCTATTTCACTTGTATTTGAATCTTCTAGCACGTGTTATTTAATTTTTATTTTATATTAATAATACAATACCCTCACCTTTTTTAAGTGTAATGTTATATTAATTTATAAAATAAACGAAATAATAAATTATTGCAACATATTTGTTACAATAATATCCGAAATTACGAGTATACGGATAGCACTCTTTTGAAAATGCAATAAAAAAAAGGTTATAAAGAAAGTATTTTCAATCTCCTTCGCAAAGTGTATGAAAAGGAAATTCCATTGAAAAAAAATATAAGCTTATTTTATTGCTACGACACGTAAATGTTTCTGAAGAAACTTGAAAAGAAACATTTCATTACCAGTCGATATATATATTGTAACTTAATAAACGGATGAAAAATTCACAACGAATTTCACTATTTAATTATTTACAACGCCAGGAATTTTAACGATTGTTGTATGCAAATAATAACGCAGCTCTATAGATGTATCGAATAAATTTAATAGGGAGAGCGAGCGAGAAAGAGAGTTTGGTTATCAGTTAGCTATTATATCAAACGGCTTCAGAAGTTATGGAATTTCCACCCGGGCGTGCACGACAAATACAAATTGTACTTCATCTCAGCGTATTTAGAATACACAGCGTCACGAAAATCAATATGTTGCAACACCCACGTGATACTTGTCCTTCCTATTTTCAAAAAATCTGGTAGCTGGCGGAAACACTTGTATATTTAATGCCTAAAAATAGTTTCTTTTCTTCCGATAAAAATTATAATTAAGATGGTGTCGAAATTCGATAGAAAAGATATGTTTTTTCTTTATAAACAAAAGAAACGATTATTTAAAAAACGTTTAGAATTCTTTCTAAGATTCTTATTATTTAACATTTTAAAAACTTTTACATCAGACTTTAGTATTTACTTTGAGCTATAAACTCAATTTTTTCAGATTTTTTAAAATGACTGTTTTGCAGGTTATAATTAGTTATTTACTTTACTCCAAATTTAAAAAATATGGCTACTACAATCATTTTATTTTACACTAGGGAATTTAATAATTTTATAGAATTTTTTGAGTTGTTGATGACGTAATTTTGTTTATTTTTAATAATATTAAATTGTTATTTCTCATAATGCTTTCTTTATAAAATTTTTCATATTGTTACTTCCATAATCCATAATTTAATTATAGTTTGTATACATTGTGAGAAGAAGATTCTTGTAATTGGGATCCAACATCCCCTTTAACGGGTTGGCAATCCAGATTGTTACCAATCGATCACAGTAAGTTAATTTTTTCGTTTATTTAATAAAATGAACTATTTTGTAAAAGCAAAATATAAATGCAGAAGTTCTAGATAACTGAATAATACGAAATTATGTAAATTATCAAATAAGTAAATGAAAGATCCTACAAAAAAATTTCATACGGAAAACTTTACATTTTCGGTGGAAACATTATCAAAAGTGCAGTTGAAAGATACGTCTGTAATTTTACACATTAACGTATTAAATAATCCAGTACTTTTGTGTGTGGGTTTTGTATAAAATACTATACGTCATTAAATGTAATAATTCATATTTTCGATCTGTCAGTTAAACAGCAGATATGCTACACTATTAACAAAAATAATTTTATATCAACATATTATTTTATCAACATTAGCTTACTCTTCATGGATAGTTCTAACACAAAAAAACTATGAAATATACTAAAATCTTTAAATTGGAAAAATTAAAGGCTTATTATTATTAGTTCAAATCCAAGCATATATGTAAATATATGAGATCAAATAGATGAGCTTCTTATTTATTATTGTTACAGAGTTTAGAAGCTTGAAATTGCAGCGGTAAGAGGATAGGATTGAGGAAACGTGACGAGCAGTCACATTAAGAAAAAAAATACTTTATCTCGAAGACTTTTATTTTCCTGGATACGAGTATCATGAGCCAGGGCATAATTTATGATAGCGTCGAGTTTTTCCTCTTCCTTAGAGCTCCGGGTCATTTTTTTAATGTAAACCTTAAACGTCAGTTTTTACAAGAGTAACTCTCTATTACTGAAAATTTAATCCCCGTATTATGACATAATATGGATGGCTCGGTGAGGTTACACACAATGTTCCAAGTGCTAAGTTCCTGGAGTTCGATTTCTAAGAAAACGGATGAATAATTTCGTGAAATTACTGTGGACAGTGGGTCAAGTATTTGGCAATCAAAAAAAATGTGAGGGGAAACTATCTCCTAACTTGGTATTCCAAATCTCGCCGTACCGTAGATTTGCTTAATCAACCCACTTGGGGATACCGTTCAAACATTCAAGCATAGTAAGATACTGAATGGAAATGTGCTTTCCGTGTCTATTGAAACTTAATTCATTTAGAGAATCTTCGTTGAGACATTCAAAATTGAATATACCAACTTTATGTGATTTATCGGCTAATGGTGGTTATTTTTAAGCATCCGCATCGTGAACTATCCGATCTTTTATGAAATATTAATACGTAACGAACAGTCAGTATTGTAATAATTTACCAATAAATATATTTAAACAATCCTTTTTTAAAATAATGATAAAAATTAATAATATTAAATATAATCTAATTTTACACGAGGAATTAAACTCACAATGTAACAATTATATATAAGTTGAAAAGTTAAGCATCTGTCCTTCTTCAACTCTTTATCTAGAGGAATACAACGAAAAAAAATAAACTTATTCTTGCCACAGTGTTGGTTACGTGCATAGTGGTTCTGATCAGTCAAATGACCGCAATGTTACTTTCTGAATTCTTCCAAAGATGTAGCTAGTCGTGATTGTTGACGATGAGAACGTCGATCTTATGTTGATCGGAGATTCATATATTGATGACTCGGTGATCGGGAAGTGAAAGCGAGCTCAAACCTTTTTCTTATTTTACCTTTTAACATAGTTATTTTGGCACTTACTTCGACTCATCGTTATGACAATCTAATTTTTCAGAAATCGTACAACAAACATTTAAAAATTTTTCATTTATTTTTAAACTAATAAGATTTAATATAAAAAGTAAAAGTGTCACTCGAAAATGTCTACAAAACCAAAATTCACGAATTTAATCAAACAATGTAAAACATTCGGGTGTAAACTACTATCAAGTGTACTCGATTTGATTTATCACTTTGGTACTTTCAAAAAATAGTTTCTTTTGAAAAAGTTCACTGTATTGTACACCGCGTTCCCTGTTAAAACTCGCAACATACAACAACTACCGAACGAAGAATACCGAAATATTTTATTTAGAAGCGTATTCAAGCTTAAAATCTCGAATATCGAATGAATCGAAACAGAGAGGAAAAACGAGAGTGAAATGGCAATATATCCAGGGGCAGTTTTCAAAGCCACTTAGGATGAAAATGTAATAATCCTCACAGCTCGAAAACAAAAGGGTCGCGAAAAGTTGCATAAAACAGTCAACCTTTGAAATTCCAAACGCGATCCCCCTAACGTGCTGCATATTTACGCAGGCTGCAATTTACGTCCCCGGGTGGATGGGAAAAAAGACGGTAGTGCAGTCAATATAAGACAAAGTAGAAGGAAGAAATACCACTGATTGCTTTAGAGGGTGTGCAGTCTTTTTCTCATTCTTCTTCTTGTTATTTTTTCTACCTTGTTAAAAAAATAGTAAACATAACTTAGGTTTTACGTTCCATAATTGATGCAGCGATAGGATAAGAAGTAGATATTCAAATGTTTGATCGAAATTCTGAAATCCGAAATTGTTCAACAGTTTATTGATCATTTAATTCATGTAAAATCATGTATAGCTGTTTATCCTATTTTGTACAAGTACAATTTCTGGAAACAAGCGAATTATATAAAAATTTGTCAAAAACATTTTTTAGATTGCTAGTAAAATCCATTGGCAAAAAGTTGTGTATAGAAAAAAAGAGAGAATAAAGGAAATCTCATTGGTTGAAAAAACTGGCAAAAGACGTTTATAGGATGTGGCCCCGAGCGATCGGTTTTCCACCCTCCACCTTTATATATATAAAGGAAGGAAAGGAAATATACGATGACACGCGTAAAAGGTCTAGAAAAAAGTCTGATCAAAAGGAAAAGTCAGCTGGATAATGAAATGAATCTAGCTTTCTTGAATTACAAAGGTTAAACATTTCGCTAATTGGCAAGGTAAGACATCAATCCACAATTCGTAAGTAAATTATTAGGAAAATCTCTCAGGTACCGAGTGGGTTAGTGTTTTCCATGTATACTTGATGTTCGATAAAATAAATCATAAACTTTTGAATGTCAATGTCAGCAAAAGTTTGATACCTTTTATGGGAAAGAGTAGATTTATCGCGGATACTTTGATAAAAAGATTAAATTACCGCAAGCTCGTAAGTGACAGGATGAAGAACGTCACGTATAACCTTAGGGTGTTGCAACTTTTACACGGATTTCTAAATTTAAGTATTCGTCGTTTCGTATATGATCCATTTTTCAACGTATCTGATGTGATAGAACAACGTGTATTGAAAACGTTAAAAAAAAATTCAAACGACATTCGTAGGAACAACGTTGAGCTTGATCGTGATGACTATGAAAAAGTGTAAAAATACATTCGTAAAGAATAAGTTAATTTTGTACTTAGTTTCGAAATGAAAGAAATTGAACAACCAAATGAATATTTATGCGATTACCCTTACAATACCCGCAGGAGCTCGTTCGATAAGAGGGATTAAAAGTCTCTCGGAAATGAAATCCCGTCGAATAGACGTAGATAGAGAGAGAGACAGGGCAAAATTTGTAAGAATGCCTTGGAGGTAAACTCCGGGAAGGGGCCTAACGCCGTTTTCCAATTGCTTGCCCAAGAGTAAAATCGAGGCTCGGAGATAATTATCGGAAATTAATACAAGAGGATCCTACGAACGATTGTTGATTGAATGGTTTTCATTATTGTACTACCCTCGAATTTCCTAGTTTCTTTTTTCCATATTATGGACTATAGTATTCAAATCCAGTCTTTAAAAATTCATCGAATTACACTCGCTCTCACATATTGTGAACCGATTCAACAGAAAATTTACAATACCTTTTTTGGTTTTATCATTCAACAATTTATTATATACGCATTGGACTCGACGAAATTTTCCTTTTTTTGGTTCTGGTACTATAAAAGCGTACATTAAACATTTTAACGCACATTTTTGAAAAGATTAATATTTTTCGAGTTTTCCTAAAATGTGCATCGCAAACGATGAATTTATATTAAAATTTAGTAGGGATTGATGTACAAAATAATTTAATTAATGTATTACAGATAATCTGAAA
The DNA here is from genome assembly GCA_026168455.1 of Theocolax elegans. Classification (NCBI taxonomy): domain Eukaryota; kingdom Metazoa; phylum Arthropoda; class Insecta; order Hymenoptera; family Cerocephalidae; genus Theocolax; species Theocolax elegans. The sequence goes on along the minus strand of CM047431.1, from coordinate 37,675,524 downwards.
ACCACATTAAATATTTCTCAACCGTATTTAAAGGATTAAAATAAATAATTAACGTGTATATTGCGAGATTTGCATGTATTATCATTCTGTCATACACATATCGTATATTCCAGATTATTATACTAATCTATAAATATAAATTCTGCTCTAATTTAAATATCCCACAACCCCCAAAACTCTATATTTAAACCAAATTTCTATGATAAAGTACTGTAGTTAAGAAAAGAAATCAACGATCGCTTTAAAAAAACGAAAATGCAGAAAACGTTAAAATCTTAAAATGTAATTTGCAAACCAAATAAACCCTGACCCGTCTAAAAGGTAAAAAAAAGTAAGAATGTCCCAGCGTTGCGGGGGGATAAAAGCATCAAGGTTCGTACAACATCTTGGACGTGGTGGAGAATCCATTAACCTTCCGCAACGCTGACAAAAATGGCACTTTTCGCCTGGAGGATCGCTATAAAGACCGAGTAACTTGTACACTCGTAACAAGAGAATACCTAGCGCATTACAACTTGTACGACCAGAGTCCGAATTGCGATTAATCTCATAAATATTGTAATGTTTAATATATATTTGTTTATTTATTTAACCATAAATATAATATAGGCTGATAAATTCAAGATACAGTCCGATGTACGACAGAATACACATCTTACCTAGTAGCGTTTGTCTTACTATATTATCAAACTTAAAATTAACGGAATGTGAACCCGAAGAAAAAGAAAATAAATAATTTTATAATAATAATAAAACGGGCAGTAACGGTATTGTGTTATCTTTGAAGATATTCTGTAAATGTTTTCAAATTGCTTTATTGATTAATCAGGCGATATTTTTGGACAGCCGTGATGAGCACCGCTTTTTTCGTAAAAACCTATGTCCTCTTCTAACCGTATTCAATTTTAAACCTGTTTTTCTCAGGTCCGAAAGTTAGAATGATTAAAAATATCGCGAGTTTAGAGCCTTCTTAAGTCTTCAAGTTACCTTACTTCAATTATTTATTCCATTATTGCATTGCACTTACACAATCGATCAGGATTTCCCAATACCTAGCCGAATGCGCGCGCCAGGAAGAACAAAACATCTTTATATAATAAGACAAAAAAGAAATCCAATATCATCCATCGAAACGAGCGGAGTTATCTAAAAAAATACGCCCGGAAAAATAAAAGTAAAAAGGTGAATCGATAAAAACCTTAGACCTCTCGATCGCTTGGGAATTAATCATCTGCACACTGAACGCGCAATTAATCGTCCGAATTTAAAAGAGGAGCTCTCATTCGTAAAAGTTGGTATTGATACATAAATTGAAACGAAATGTCGTCTTCTCCAGAGTTTTTCTTTTTCTTAGCGCAACGCGATCTTTTTCTTTATTGTCTCGTTTGATTGATGGACTTTACTATTTCTTCTTTATGTACGTCTACCGGAAAGTACAAGATGCAGTTAATGTTTTAGTACCAAAATTCCAAGACCGTAATGCTCTGAAAGTATCGTTTTAAAGATCGGTATATTGTGTATGTGTGTGTGTATGTGTATATATATACACACGTCCAGAAACGTTGCTCGTGCATTGTTGAGTATAGTTAAATCACGCACACACAGACACATACGCACGCACGCACATATATATACAATTGAGCTCAATTGTTGCGTTAAATTCTAAAATTAATAAACCTTATATATTGACGAAAGGTCAAAAGCAAACAAAAAACCGAACGGGTTGTCAATTACGGGAATAGATAACGCCGGCTCGTGTTTTGTTTATTCAAAAATATACGAATTAACCCGATTTCGTTCACGGTAATTTTCACATTGAAACGATTCACAAACAGATAAATGAAACGCGTATACAATAGAACGAGTAATTGCACGCGCGGAATTGTATTATGGAAAAGAAAAAAAAAACATATTTTCCACCGTTACTCGGGGATATAGAATAGGTTATACGCGTGCACTTGCACGTATTGCGTAACGCTAGAAAATAAAAAAATTATTCTACCAAAAATGTGAAAAAAGTATACATTTGTTGCTTCGTACGGCGTGTATCTGGGTATAATTCACGTCCACTGTTAAATTCAACGATCAAGCGGTTATTAAAACGATTCGAAAAAATATAATGGCAACTCGAGCGTCACTAACGCGATGGAAAGAAATAAAGGGGGAATAACAATCGTCGAGCGTTGGGTCACGCAATGGGAAATTGCAGAAGCGTATCTAATAGCCGATGAAGCGCCATCCGTTCTCCTCGTGCAATTAGCGAAACCGCACCTCCTCCGTTTAGTTGGGACTTTTCCCATCTTCGTTTCTCATGTACGTGTATAAAAGCTCGCTCGCAAGTGCGCGCCCATGTCTATAGGTTGAAAAGCCTTCGGGGAAGTGGTTTCTTATCCGGCTGCATAAGCAACTGGGCCGCATCGGTTATTTAGATCGAATTGCACAATATACCCCGAGACGGATGTGCTTCTTCGATATCTCTCGAAGGCTTTTTTTTCGAGGAATCAGATTTATCGAATTACCGCAAAACATTTTCTCCGATTGAAAATTATCGGACATGTATGTGCGTGAATATATACAGATCCCTTGATAGATGAGATATCGCTAGTCGAGATTTAAATGGGAATCGATACATTTTATCGGGAGTTATTTATGGTGATTTAAATTAACGACTATGGAATGGCTCTCGGTAACTCTGGGGATTTTACTGTATTTGTATTTTGTAGTCACGGTTAGTTTTAAGGAGATCTCGAAATTACCGTGCTCAAATGGTCACACCTATTACTTTAACCCGCAACAACAAAATTGACTGTTGTATTATTAATTAAGGAGCTGACGTATACTCAACTTTTATCTTTCCTACCTCATTTACGCAAAGTGTCATATAAAATTGGACGTAGTTTAAAAAAGGGATTGCTTTATTCAATTCTACAGGGAAAGAATAGTTTTATTCATTTATTTTATAAAAAATATTACGACATAGCGACTTTTCTTAATTTTTATTCTTACAGCTTTAATTATATTTCTAATCTTATTATTTGATTATTGTGTGACAAAATCTTTAGGTAATGTTAAATAAATTTTGTTAAAAATTTTTATCTGCGTAACAGTTCGTTATCCTTCACTTATTTACTACCCACCTGTATGTTAAATTTTAAGGAGAAATTATTATTAGTTTTTGAGAATCGTTCCTTATTTCCACTATTAAAATAAACAACTCGTTAAGTATAGTCTAATGTTGTATTATTTTCATTTTAATGCGATATTTAAAGTGTCAAAGAAATCTTTTTAATAAAAAAACTAATCATCAACCGTGGCAACAATTATTTTAACACAAACAATTTTTTGGACTACATAAAACAACTAATCCTTGTTATTAAGAAGCAAATTTCTTTTTCATTTAAATACTGAGTAATTGCGGTAGATGTTGGACTGCGTATAGTAGCAACGACATCGTACATTAATAAGACTCTCGACTCGCTTAAGAGCTTTAGAGGAGGAGCTTTCCGCGAGACTTGCAAGGAAATAAGAAGAATTTCTAGTTTTGTGATGACGATGATGGCGGTACGATAACTTTCACGTGAAAATCCAATGAATCATTTAGATTGAAAATGTAGATGGCACGAATATTTTTATCGACATATTAATCCACTCTACAATTTTTGTATAAATAAGTGCATAAAAGTGTTTAAAAAGAAAATAAAAATTTAAAGATTCAATATTTATCGATACCAAAAAATACGTTCGTCTATACAGATCGATCGATCAACACCACACCGCTCGATAAACGATTTATCGAAATAATCCAGAATACTGAGAAAATACAAAGTCATTTCTACAAGTCAAAGAAAATAAATGTACTTGCCGAACAATAATGAAGTTGCAGAATACATCGAATAAAAGAAAATCTATCCCATTGAGAATAACATCCGCATCTTCCAGCAGATCCTGGCAATGCATCGAGCGCTCTTCTACATTGGTCCATAACGATCATAAAATTTATGATCCCTTCCCGTATTTTTTTTGTTGTTGTTGCGACACCTTGGCCAAGTACCAACCACCCGATCAAGTAAAAGCCTTTGGCTCTCTTGGAACGCGCGTAAATCCATAGAATTCGTTTCTTTGGCTAATCGCACGGAGGACATATATTATACTGAGGAAATTTAGTTTATTAATGTAGATGATGCACCAAATGTGTTGACATTCTATTACTAGATTATTTTACATCATGTGTGGGAATTGCTAAAAAAACGAAAATCCTCTTGTATGAGTACAAAGGTTCGTTAAAAGTTCAACGTTAGACTATATCGAGAACTGACGACTGGAAATTTAATGTCCGTATAAAAGTGATAAATATCGGTTATCTTAGTTGTAATATAAGTAACGCGCTAAGATAACATGATCAGTTTGCATAATCTTCCAGATAGCTTCCAAGTTAATTTATTGGAGTTTGGACAAAGTTTCACTATATCAAAGCCATAACTTCCTTATATACTCATTAATGTAATATTATCATTAACCCGCATTATTTTTAATTTCAAGTACACTGAGAAAAAAGGTTTTTATATTATAACTTTTATTATAAATTTTAATAAAAATTAGTATATTAATTTATATTTGCTATGAAATGTATAGTCAAAATTATTATACTCTACGTGTATATTCTAAGTTCTAATTATTAAAAATTAATATTTTTAAATGGTAAGCAAATATATAAACAAATTGTTTGTAAAAATTAAATATTATGTTTAATTTTTTATACGTAATTAGGGTTTTCTAAAACAACTGGATTTTTTATGTACAACAATACAAAGATATTTATTGATAGAAATTTATCGATTTTCCCGCGTCAAAGGAATAGTGTAGATCAATAAATATTTGAAAAAACGACTGGGTGATAAAATCAAGTCAACGATATAAAAACAGTACACAGAGTTTTTGGTCAATACAACTTTTATTAACAACAGTTAGATCCGAATTATTTGTTAAATTACATCATATACCTAAGAGTGATGCTAAAAAAAATTGTTAAACGTGTCTGATAATATTAATCAAATAAACTACTTAGACTTTCTTCATGTTCGTATGGAAGTAACCATTTCCAATATTAATTTAGCTTTTTGAAGTACCCCGGATTCAAATGCTTATTTAGACCGGAATGAAAATGCTTTTGTACAAAATATACTGATTAGATTTAAATTGGTTCATCGATCAGTAATGTGCAATCTATCAAAACCATTATATATCGAGAATGATGTCAAAAAATTTCTATTTATTAAATATAAAACCATTAATTGTATTTAGATAAATTAAATATTATTTAATATTAATTTTATCGTCAGTAATTATTATTCATACAAATTTTAACTCACTATATTAAATGCAAATTATTTAAAGAAAGAACGTCGTCTTCTACCAATTAAAAATTTTTTTTAAAAATAGTAAAGGGTAGATTAAATGATCTAATCGGTGTTACTCGCTGTCAATTTTGCTTTGCAGACGAAGCAGCACATCGTGAAGTACACCGGAGGTGCTGATAAGAGGAGAACCGTGAATACCCGTTGAGCGAATTTCGAGAGACAGCGGTGCAGACTTAGGCCTCTTCTTGTCCTCGACGAAGTGACGTCGTATTAGTTTGGAACTTAGTCTCGACACCTCGGGAGATTTACCCTTCTATTAACCAAATGTCGCACCCACAATTTTCAAATTTATCCGGGAACTTTCGACGAGGGCAAAAACTACGATGAAAAGTAATTACTTATAGATTACGTTGGAACAGAAAACAACCACCTAAAAGGCGCGGTACGTTATTCGAGAACGATATTTGATATTGAAAAACGCAAAAATTAAAAATTAAATAATTTCCTATAAAATAAGTCGAGAATAAAAGTAACTTTCTCTCATGTTAAAAAAAGAAAAAATCGTATAACTTCAAAATTCATCATTCGTTAAAAAGAAACCTTGGTGTGTGTGTGTGTGTGCTATATATATATATATATATACATACATACATAAATCATCGAGTGTGTATCAACATTCATCATTTATTACGGAAAGAAAAATAGGGGTCAAAAGCTCTGGTCAGCAAAATGAGAAAAAGTGACCAGTTTACTAGCGTTTCGAAGAGAGGCAGATAAAAAAAAGAAAAAGGAGAGGGGTACACACAAGGTGTACCGAATGAGACGATGCCGCATCGATATGCGAGGCGCACGAGTTTGACTGTAAAAAATACGACGTTTACGATGGTAACCGATGCGTTGGGTTTCGTAATACCCCTTGTAAAAAAGGTGAATGTACAGATACTTTTTGCACTGCCTCCTCTCTCTCTCTCTCTCTCTCTGACCAATTTTAAAACGTGCGTCATTACAAAATCGCGGAGCGTATGAATTATTACGAGTTTGGAAGGCGCGATATATATATATTTTACAACGATACGCGTAACCGAAAGTTTGTTAATATTTTTTGGATATATTTTTTGTAAACGAATGTAATTTTATTCTTAAAATTGTCGATAAAAGTGATTATCGATGGATCGACATGAGCGATATTCGTTAAAACCATATATCGCTGCGATACACTCAAAGCGTTTCCTAGAACGCTTGCGCGTTAAACTTACTTTGATCTGAAGCTTATTTCGTTAAAAACAAGATTTTGTATATAATTCGCTTTAAATAACGATATAACCGTGATGATGAAACAAACAAGCAAACGAATTCCTTCTTTGTAATGTACTTTCGAAATCTGATAAAGACGACTCGGGATTACTTGTGCAGCTATAAATAATATGGATTATTGCGAGTTCGAATACATCGCAAAAGGACTCTTTAGTATCGATCGACTCTTACTGGTCAGTCAGTTAATGCATAGGTTACCTTTTAACGACGTAAAGCTTCATTAGTCATCCACTTTATTTGTCAAAAACTATTGTAATACTGTTGATCCTAGGATTGCCGATCAATGTCTTATTTGAGGGACAAGATGAATAATATTGTCTTTCAAAATATTTGCAACGTAAATATTTATTAATTTCCTTTTCGGTAGTAAGTATTTTGTTCTTATTATTCAATTATAAACATTTTTATAGAGCCTGCGAAATTTCTACTAGCACCTACTTTTCTAAAAACTTTTATTCACGAAACTTTAGCCAGTATTATCAAAAGTCTCGATTAAATCATCCGATAAATCGATACAATGAACGACGGTGTCAAAAAATCGTTAAATTCTAATTAATCTCCACGTTATATACGAAGATTATTAATTAACATTGCATTGAAGAGACATCGGCTAATTGCAGATTAATTCCTATATTACATATTTTTCGTTGATTAAATTTGTTCTTAATTATTATATAATTATAGCTGTCAACGCACAATTTTTTATGACACAGAAAATACACGACGATTAAATACACGTATGTACATCCAAACATATATACAAAAATAGATGATAAATGTTATAAAAACAAAAATTGACATACGCGACATTTACACGTCTTACGCGATCTTTTACAAGAGCGCAAATGGAATGAAACGAAACTTGGCGTAGATTGACAATAGATCGACAGGGAATATTGTGAGGCTGGTCAGGTTTGATAAATTATAAATTTTAATTCAAGTATAAAAGATTTATTAAGATTCGAAAGGTTAGTCAGTTGTATGCATCACTACACTGAAACCCCAAATGTTAGTTAAACTAATAATAATTTAATAAAGTATTTAATGGATACATTTATTAAGTTAAAACAGATTCGATTTAAAGAAATATTTACCGTAATTAGAACAACCAAATATTTTTTTAGTTATAAACTAATATTTTTTGGTGATTTTGAATCAGTTTTTTAATCGTACACAACTAAATATTTTATTAAATTCACTAAAATTTTTGTTTTCAATGTAGCTCATAGACTTCCACATTTGCATCGGGTAAGCGGGTGCGTACGTTGATCTACGAATACGGATTATCAAAAAGTTAATCAGCCATTATACAAAAAATTTACCAAATTTACAAAATATGAATTCTCTACCTCACAAATCAAACTACTTGAATGGTATCGTTAGCTCGGCTCTATCTCTGTGAAACTTAATTGAAAGATCAGCAGGTGAAATTTGGAAGTTACAAATTATTAGTAAGCTATGATTCATATGAATTCAACTTCATACCTATAAGCAATTAAATATTTTACGTTTCCCAGTGAATTAAAATATACTTAAAAATAAGCTACACTTGAATTATATGAATAACTAATTGAATATAATTTAAATATACAGACTATGCATCTTTATGTAAATTATGTAATTTATATACAATCAATCAAAATATATACATACTAACTATAGGTATAATTCGTATTGTAAATTTTAAATTTGACTAGTTACATATACTTTTTTATTCATCAGCATTATAATTTAGGTAAAAATGAATATAAACCAGTTATTTTATATAAACGATTTTATTGAAATTTTGTTTAATGTCTAGGAGTCAGTATAACCCTAAATCTCAAAAATTGTGAGTTGTTGACCCTACTTCAACAAATACAACTTATATCTAACTTTATTAAAGTATCTATATCCTGAGAAAAAAGTTGTAGTAAAAATGACAATGCTGCTTGTTTATGAAATTACAGACTGTCAAAATTCAATAAATGACTATTTTGTACAGTACAATAACGCAACTTATAGTAGATATTACAAAAATTATAGTAAAAATTAATAGAAATTTTGTAAATACAGTATAGTCATTTTTACTAATTTCAATACTAGACTAGTAATTTTTTCTTTTTTTAACTTTACTAGTAATTTTTTCTCTGTGTACGTTTCGAAAAACTTGAACACGCATTATCATTTGCTAAGTGGTCTATCCATTTTTCTTGAACCGTTTCTACAAAAGTGGGATATCGATTAATCAAACGCTACCTTCCCTGGAATATAAACGATATAGCTGCAATCGCGTAATTAAATTATCGCAGCTTCGCCAAATTGGCAATATAGGTACGCGTAAGAATTTTTAAACGCTTTCCCAGATTTAACGTTTTCAAGGCCGATATATGAGTTTCAAATTGACACGCGCACATACATGTAGTTTTAAGAGCCACTTAGATGGATAAATCGTGTTTCACCTCCCAATCGTTCATTTCCACGTGAAATTGAAAAATCGCTCGGTTCGAACAATGGATTGGGATGCGAAATGAAATATTTACTTACGCGTTATCGTTTCATCTTCTCGCTATTTTTTAGTATTGAAGTGTATTGCAATAACCTGCGTTTAATTTTGTTATTTCTGCGTTACGGTTTCAAAATTACGAATCCGTTTTCAAGCATCGAGCGATTAACCGACTGGAAAATATTTGAACGATATATCATAGAGTAATTAACAGGAGAGAAAAAAGCAGTGTATATAGGAATACTAAAATTATGGTGTAAAAAATTTCAATGGAGACGAGAAATCCCATTCGGTTTTGTCGAATAAGACAGGCAATATCAATGTGGCAATTCCGTCTGGACGTGGAATTTCGAGTGAAGCCTTCGTCCTCCCTCTCCCTCTGCAGCGCAATTGAATTTAATTATCTCGTCCAAGAGAGGCGCGCCCTCGCGAACCATATGAAACTTCCGAGAGACCCACGAGATTCCCTATATATCGACGTATAAACACAGTCTGATGGCATTGATCGTATCTCCCGATGCGTTGGCGTCTACATACGATACTTGTTTTTTTGCGAAATCATTATTTTTTATTTCGATACCTACGGAAATTAGCAACACGCGGAAATCAGATATAATTTTGACATTTTCTGAATTTTTATGATAATCAAAAATGATATACATTATTATTTTACGTGGGTAGGCGAGGTAACATATATATATGAGATAGCGTCATGCTGAAAGGGACCTAAGTGGCAATCTGGGGAAAATCGAGATGAGTATCAATTTTTTCATCAAAAAATTATGCTTTATCTGTTTTGATAACAACAATAATTAAATTTTCGAATTTTTAATAATATCGATTTATTCAAAAGAAACCTAAGTCCTTGGTAGAAATCTTCATCAGTGTCCAGCTAGTATACACAAATAATTTTAAGAAAAAAAAGTTTATATTGTAATTAATATTTCTTAAGGGGGTGTCAAATTTATTATATATTATCGCAAGAGCTATTTACCGACTGAGAACTACAGTTTTTACAAAGATTAACATTTTACATTAGAGCATAAGAGAAAAAATCAAAAGATCATTGCCTTTTTTAATGAAATAATCTGAAATTATTCAAATTTACAAGATAGTTGGTAATGCAGTTTCGTATAAGATTAATTGTTTCAAAAAATTTTAGTCAATTTGTAGTGGTATTACAACTTTTTAAAACAATCTCAGTATCTACTTTAAAATTAAATTTTAATATAAATAATTAATTTATGTCAAAATAATATATCTCAATCGGTAAATGACTCTGATAGTGTCGTAACGAGTTAGACATCTCCTTAGTTAAAAAATTCATTGTACATCTATTAGTAACATTATCTTTATTAATTGTTATAATTATTTAGAGAATCTTTTTATTTAACTCATGTATAAATATCAACTAAAAATCTTTTCATTTTATTAACACGTTGTTATTTGTGAAGCTCAGCAATTTTCTACTAGGGGTGCTGTACTTATTTGACTCTTTCTTCCTTTTTTCGAAAAATACTAAAATTCACTTATAAATCCCTTTTCGTATGACACTATTCACATTAATGTGTAAAGAAAAATTAACGTAACGTCAACAATAAAATAGGTAAAACTATTAAAAAATTGAAGCTCCATTGATCGTCGTATCATTGACCAAAATCAATGTCGAGTGATCATAGAACTGTGTTATGTATCTCTTAAAATCGGCGTCAAACACACTTAACATAAACGTTACACGTAACATCATACGACCTAAGTGACAGGCTGCACTTGGTTAAGTAGGAAAAAAACTGAATATTTAAAACTAATACCCATCAATTTCTAGTGTTGATTGTTTGCTCATACATTAACGTAATCAACTGTCGGTATTGACTTTTAAGTAAAAAACCACTTGACTCAATGAGAACTATTAGGTTATGTACACTATTGATTATTTGTCAAAACCGGAAGTAGTCGTAGATACAAAAATAAAAACAGATAATTTATGTGCCACTTATACACCCGTACACTTCTATTTATAATTCATAAATCTTAAATAACACGATAATTATACAGTTTTATAATATAATCATTTGGGTTATCAATTTTGTGGTGATTATTACCATGTATGTAAATAAAATAATTCGGCTGAACTTTAAAAAATTATTTGAATATAAATATTTAAAACGTTATCATTTATTCTAATGTAAAATAAAAAAGTATTTTCTAAAAAATCGCTAGAAAGAAATTATTTATAACCTATAAATTACCTAATTCTAACCTCGAACCATAAAAAAACATCAAATTCCAACTATAGATTCTCATACTCTGTATTACATTTTAATTACGAAAAATTATGTTGAATCTACATACAATAATAAAAATAAATATAAATAATAATGTAGTCTAACTATTATTATCTTAATTTATATAAACTTACATTCTGATAAAGCTAATATTATTTTCAGAAAATGTGGGTTATTTTTGCATTCGGTAATGTGCAGACTATCAAATAAACGTAATCGCCCTATGGTGTAAATTTTGGAAGCCCGCGAAAGGAGCTTTTTATGAAATAATGTATATCGTTATTAGCGTTCCTTATATCGTACGCGAAATTTATAAATAACGTTATTTTTGAGGCGAGTATTTTCGAAATATATTATTTAACCGAATTTTGCGAACACATTGGTATTGACTTTCAATAATATATATAAACACGATACAAAAATTATTGAGTAAAAATTACTACGTATCCCTGTTAGAAATCATAACAGATTTTTAAATAATTTCTGAGCTAATTTTACCAATTTAGCTTGTATCGAATATGCTAAATAAAGTAGTTATGCTTTAGTTATTTATAGAAAAATAGATAATTTCATTTATTCTATTGACATTATCAATTAAAATATAATCTAATAATCTAATAAATGATTTAATTAACAAGTCAATTTGAATGTACTTCTAGGTTATGATCAACCTTAAAAAAATTAAATAGATACATAAAAGTTTTAAAACTAACATCGTTATAAATCTCGAAATATAATTAGAAAAAATAATAAAATTTTAACAATATATATGTTTAATACAGTTTTTCTTATTTTTACGTTATGCATATAATCAACTATAGTGGAAATGCAAAAAAGAGTATTTACTGACAAAATATTTCTGCTCATCACATTAAAATTCCTTAAATCCACATTGAATATTTCTAACGAATGAGATATTATTCAAGGAATTACAAATCCATTAAATTCCTTTCATTTGATTAATAAAAGGTATCCTATCATCGTGTAACCAATGAAAAAAAGAAGACGTTGAATTAACCACAAAGGAAAAAAAAGTAATATTCGTATGTGTATGAATCTTCAGTAGTTTACCACAACCCACAAAACCATGATCTTTCGATAAAAGAAAAATTGGATCGAACGGATGTATATATCTCCAAATGACGTTACATTATAATTATTAATCGGTCGATGAATCAATCTAGGCGTCAATTACAGCTTGGAAGATCAATTCCACGCCTCTGAGCTTCGACAGCGTTTATTGATCGACTTGCTGAATTTCCCACTCTCTCTGTCGCTCGTGCTCGTCCTCGGTTTTTAGAAAGATGATGAGACTGCTAATGGGCAAACACGTTTGGAGGGTTATGGTCAACGAAGGAATTCAATTTTCGATGTAAATAATTTGCTTTTTTGTTTTACGCGATTTTATTATTTGCGTAATAATTGTCAATTTAATTTTGAAATTATTTATTTATTTTTAACGTTGTATCGTTTGCATCGTTTTTTATGGAACATTAATATAAAATTTTAACGCTACGAAATTTATGGTTTCTTTGAATGAAAGAATCGTTTATTTTCAGTGTAAGCCGATAAAAGTGTTGACAGTAACTTATTATTTATTATTTTATTTATTCTATTTACATTTGAACAAAAATATTTACATCACCTCGATGAATAAATAAATTATAAAATATATCTACATTAACAAAATTTAACGGATTATTTTTCAATTTCTTGAAGGTCAGGTAGGTTTTTATTTATTTAAATTAATAAAAACCTACCTGGTCCTCAAGAAATTGGAAAATATACCGTTGAATTTTGTTAATTAACAATAGAGGGTAAAATACATCATATACATCAACACTCGAAGTAAATATAAGTCAATTGCTCAAACCCTCGAAAGTAAATATTTCTTTCTATGCGGAATTTTTATAAAAATATAACAATACTGATACAGTCAAATTTATAGAACCTCCTAGTAATTATTGACGTACAATGTAAAAACGTCTCATTTTCCCGAGTAGTTACAGTAACATTTCACAGAAAATTTTCTCCTTGATATGAAAATAATACTCGAACAGCTGTTGGAAAAAGTTTGATCTACTTTTTAAATTAACATCCTATTTATCTGCAACGCAACTGAAATTTTATAAACGCTTCATCGTTGGCAGTAAAAAGAAGAATCGGCGGACAGTGTCGAATGTTTCTCTCGAAAGAAGATGTAATTTCCTTATTATTTATAGAGATGTATGGACTTTCACGGAGAGAAAGAGAGAAGAAGAAGAAACCAACAGTAAATTTATATACGTGTATATACCTTGTAGCACTTGGTAATTTCCGTAATTGTAGACTATTGTTATGGTGGAATTTCTTGGAAATTCGAAATAGTTTTACTACACTCTAGAGTTTCGTTCCAGAAAAATTTCTTGGTATTATTTCCTCCAAAAAGCAGGAGGCTATGTAGTAAAACGTTCGCTACGTCACGCATTAACACTCCACGCAATTACAACGATTAAACTTTTAAATAGTTAGATTTATCTATATGGCTATGGTAATTAATTTAGTACAATTTTTTATATAAATTTTGTATACAACGTTCCGGGAAAAAGTGAATTTCAAGTGCGTTTATGTCAACCCATTTTTTTTGTCGCTCGTATTATTTATATATAACAATATTTTCTATTTATAGGTACTGCAATTAATTATCAAAAAATATTTCCTCCATCTTTTTCAAAAGCTTAAAACATATTTTATATAAACACTTTTTTATTAAGTAATAGATTTCTAGAGAGGAATCCCGAACTAAAGGATAAATATGCAGTTCACTTATCAACAAATTGCGAATTTAGTTAAAGGTGGTAAAATATAAGGTAAGCTTTCCCTGAACAATTAACTTACACAACCCTATTAAGTGCTTTCTCCTGTTTCAATATTTGCTCGTGAAATAGCTCAACGTTTTAATCAAAAATTTTGAGACTTCGCTCTACCCCACAATTCTATTCAACTGAGGTTAGGGTTAAAATATACTTTTAATTTTATTATTATTTTTTATAATATTTATTAAACCGTTTCTACGCAAACAAAATCCTAAATCGAGTTTTGCTTTAACGAAATCTTGGAAATCGCGTTACGTTCCAAATTTTAAGGGGGTGTTACAATTAATTTTTATCAATCGAGAGATTTTGGCTATCAATAACGATGATAAATTATGGACAATCTAAGATATAGCAATTAACCTTCATTTCATACAGAAATATTAATTCATTCAAAAATGGCTACGGAAAGGAAATTTTTTTAATCCTAGAACCATAGATTTAACCCTTTGAGACTCAATGTACATTGTAATTTACTGGACGAAAAACTTTAATTAAAAAAATTATAACGTAAATTATTAAAAGTATAGTAAAAAATGTTTCATTAATATTTTTAGATTAATAAGATTATATTATACCATTTTTATATTTAAAAACCATCGTGGTGGTAAAATTATAAATAAAAATATGATCAAATTCTAAATAAATTCAGGTTCAAAAGGGTTAAAAGAAGATTTTAATTATAATTGAATAAAAATTAAGATATCTCTAAGAATTCGTTAACAGTTTTGTAAATATCTCTAAAATCCTTATTTAAATTTTCAAAAGACGGTTGGCTTACAATTCGAGATATTAATATTTTAATGTGCTGTTAATTTAACTAGCACAGTTGTAAAGATTAAGACTTATTTCACAATTTTTATATTAACAAATAAATTTACGGTAGACAATAATTACCCTTTAAATGTATTATTAAAGAACTGCAAACAATAATAAAAATTAATTAAAATTATGAAATATGCACGTAATCTCAAAAACTGAGTTATATCGACTTTTGTATCAACAGTTTTATTAATGAATGGGACGAACAAAATTGTTTGATTTCTGTATATATACATATATACACGATATTATAACGTATTGTATGTATTTATGTATAAAATTTCTTTTACAAAATATATTCTGCGAATAAACAAATAATAAAAAAATGTATTAATTTTGACTAGTACGTAACAGTAAAATTTGGTGAAAATTATGATAGTAATAAATAATACTTAAATGAAGGGCAACAATGACTTGAATTGTCCATAACGCATTATACTTATTTAATTCAAATATATTTCGTCTCGATTGATTCACTCGGTCGGTAACAATTAGCTGATATATATGTCGAATCAAAAGGATTAAAGTGTCATAATACAGTCGATCAAAAAAGGAACAAAATTTAAGGTATTTCCGTCTCAATTAGAAAGAATTTGGTACCTGATATCCGATATTTCTTTAACGATTGACGCCTCGACAGCTGTTCCTTCAATGTAAGATCGTAGGGACCGAGATTCTCTTGAGACAAGGAGTTTATAAGTATCCCACGCAATGTCGCAAGAGTACTGCTGGGTATTTGTCGGTCCATCCTGGTCATTGTTTCTCCGACTCACGAGTTTTGACTCGCATCGTTTCATTACCCTTTACACGTTTTCTCATTCACAAAAACTTCAAACAGATCGATGATCGATCCATGTCAAATTTCACTTTATACACTGCACTCCGAGGCACTTGTCACCGATTTACCATCACTTGAATCTAAATCTGCATTTGATCTTGGATTATTTATATACCCTTCGTTCAACGATAGATATACGCGTTTTACTTTTCGATGTTCCTTTGTGAATTTGCGAAAATCGAAAAGTAAACGTTATCGTTGCAAAAATTATTTCGCAATAAAATATTTATCTTAGGTAACAAGCTGTGATGTTCTTTAATTATTAATATACATTACGACAGAAATCGTATAAGTGTACTTTCATTTTTTTTATACATGCAAAGTGACACATATTGTCGGTCAATTAATGTACTACTCTGACACAATATATATTTAAATTCTCCTAATTTTAAATATCATTAAGTTATTATATAAAAATTTCAATAAATCCCTGAAAGTTCATCGTCTCCTTAAATTTTCAAAACAGCTTACGTAAGCTCGTTACTCGGAACTTTCTTTACAAGAAAAACATCTAGAACAAACTGTATGTTCTAAAAGGGTTTTCAATCATAATCCGAAATCTGGCCGTTTTCTTTTGTCGTTAAGATCACCCGATGACCTTTCCTCTCCATCATTAAAAAAGCAAACGACGAAAGGAAAAAGAAAAATCGTCAAACTAGAAAAATGGTGGATTTTTAACACTTGGATTTATTCGAAGTGGCTATGAAAATTGAATAGGCGCATCGTTGCCGTTAAAGGATGTTTAAGGTGTCCGTCGTTATCCTCGCTCGCTCGCGAACGGAAATCTGGGTTAAACGTGAATCAGGTGCGTTAGGTAAAAAGTAAACCAGATTGGCTGGCGAAAGTGACGAGATGACAAACGTGCTCGTGTAATTGCACCAGTAATGTTCATCCTTCTCTTTTTTTTTTTTTTACTCTCGGGTTACGGCCCTTTGTCGAGCTCCGTTGAGTAATTGTTTCAATTGCTTTCACAGTTTTAACGACTGTGCCCCGGCATTACCTCGAGATTGCGTCGTTCCAATAGAATATAATGCACCGGAATATATATGAAGAAACATTTAACGGGCCGAGAGAGAGGGGAGATTTTTTTCGCGATAAAACTAAAATTAACAATTCAGATTTCTTTTTTCTTTTTTTGTACCGACACGCGCACGGGCAGAGTGAGTAGGAAAAATAGGTATTGTTAAAAAAAATATATGTATCTCCTATAGGGGAAATCGAAGCTAAACTAGTCATTTAACCAAAAACTTGTCAACAAAACCGTATTCAGTGGCTAAAACATGGTATTAGGTACTTTAAAAATTATTTAAAAATAATTTTACTTCCACGTGGAGCAAGCTTTGTGTTACTAAAATTTTTCGATCTGCTAAAATCACGTTAAAAGTTTTTTTTGATATATTTCTTTCCATCTCATTCAAATGTCAATTTTTTATGAAAATATATCGAACTGATGTATATAAGAGAAATAAATGTGCTTGGGAATACATCCATTTTTTTATCTTAAATCGTCGCTCTTTTTATGCTCACAAATCGGTGTACTATACTCAACGATAGAGATCATGCAGTGCCTACGAAGAAAGCAATTTAATCAATACATGATACTATTTAAATTTTACCTTTAAAATTCTCAATTATCTTTACATTATTCGATTAATTTAATAAAACAAGGTTTAAATAGCCAATCTGCCACTAAAAAATTGATCGATAAAGTCGAAAACTATACTCAATGCGTATACAACCGCGAAAACGCAAGTGTGCATAATAGGTATACGTCCTTGCGTTAATCCAGAAAAGTAGATGAAAACAGCGCGTCTTCGAAGCGTTGCTTTATATATATATATACCTATGTATAAAACCTGCGAGATTTTACAGACCAAGGCCGTGGTGAACAGAGAGGAAAAAAAGGAACGTTTTTGATCTCTCGAGGGAATGCAATCGGCGCGCCTTTCACGTTTCGGATCAGCTGTTTAGACATCGATGCGTATATACACAATATATACCGATTTAGAACCTGACAACTTGCTATGTACGTACAAATGAATGGATAATTATTAAAACAACGTAAAAATCGGCGTTACTAATGAAAAACCGTCAATTAAACGATATGTATAAAAGAGTAGCGCGTAGTTGTATATAATAGTCATCTCGCGCAAAGGAAAATTAAAGTGTGGTACATAAGATACGTAAAATTAACATAATCAAACTCGATACCCGTTCTGTAATGCAAAATGTCAAATATACGCAAACGATGCATCGATGGTTCCAAAATGAACTGTTATCGAGAAAGGCCATCAAGACTTTCGGATGACCAAAAATGTCCAGAGTATAGGATATGTTTTATAAAGCAATAATAGGTCGATAGGTCCGTAATGACACTTTACAATTAGGATATTTGTATAAACAACTACAAATATCTAAATGTAAAATAAGGCTAAATTATTTGAGCATCTGTGTCGTTATTATTTTATTATGCCTTCCTACTATATTTACCTTCAAAAAAATATTAAAAATTCTATAGTATTTATGTTTGTTTCTCTATAATAATTAAAAAAGTGAATGATTTAATTTACAATCAATAGATAATTTAAATTATAATACCCTTATTTGATAATTTATGATGCGACTTAAATATACTGTTTAATGACGATATTTCTCTATTTATATATAAAATTAAATAATCAATCTTTTTAATTATTACAAAGAAAGTTGTATTTGTTGACAGCCTTTACAAACGTAAATAATATATATTTTTAATAAATTTTCAAGTAAGGGTGTATCGTAGCACCGGGCACACACGAGGATCTCCACAAAATTGGTCGTCCGAAATCCTTGGCCTCTGCTAATTATTTAATGCACTCGGTTTCTTGAGAATCCCGTTTGTCGGATAATTACAAATAGAAAGATATACGCGTTATGTCTACTACTTCCAAGAAATAAACTGCATTATCGTCATACGAGACCATTTTCTCTCTTACAAACAATATCATTTTTTATTTAAGTTATATACTTTTATCACTTCCAGTGCGTACACCATTCCAATGAGTCACAAATACATTCCTAAAGATTTACGTGTACGTCGAGAAAATCTGTTGGTTACAACGATTTTTATCATGAACACGATAATTATAATAAAACGTATTTTTTTTTTACGTTAAAAAAAATGTTTAAAATGTCAATACGTTATTACCACCTAAACGTTTATATAATAATATATCATAGAATGAAATGTTCGACGATGTAACCTAAATAATTATTGGAAATGCCGTCGAGATTTATACACCGAGTGGGGAAATTAGCAATCGGGTCTTTACGGATCAGCGGGTTTGCCGAATTACGTGCGATTCTGAACGTTAACCGGCAATTATGGTAATCCATTCGGAAACTGATTGTCTTCTGACAATTCCATTCCGGGTAGAGATTTGGTAACTACGTCCTTCTCGGTTATTCTTTCAACACTTTTCTCTTTACGAAGATGTTACCGATAAATGTTGAGAGGTTCTCCGTTTTGGGCTTCGATAAAATAAACACGATAGAAGGTTACGTTTAATTGTTCAACTTGCGTACGTATAAAGTCTAAAAGTGCAATCTTTAAAAAAATATTAAAAAATGCCACCGTAAATAATCTTGACAAATATATAACCTCATTACGTGAATAATCTTGGACCGAAGGAATTTAAGTAGAAACAAATTGCGAAAGTATAATCGATTACGGTTATTCAATTCGTGTTGCGTTGGTTAACAATGTATATATCAAAAAAAAAAAAAAAATAATCAATTCACATGAAAGTCGAAGTGAAAAATCATTGATCCGGCAGCATGTGTGGTGCACGATATGTGTATACGTATAATAACGGTGTGTTACGAATCGACGTTATGTAATTTACATCGCGCGCGAGTATACATACACAAAGAAAAAAAACACCGAGCTCGTGACCCTAATATCTTTATCTGAAATATCAGCACTTGACTCGAATCCTATTATACATCTGGATTCTATATGTAGATCCAGACTCGGTGAATCCATCCCGCTTCCCTCCCGCCCAAGTGGATATAACATTACCTACTTTACCGATGGTGCATCAGTGAATCGGTCGAAAGTTATATACGCGTGCGATTCGATTCTTATCACGCACAGTTTTAGTAGTTCCACGTTTTAGATCAGAAGGAATTTACAAATTTCAATTAATTCGTCATTTTATCGTCTAAAAATATGTTACACTTATTCAGCATGTGACTTATACGAATACCGGAATAACTTATATGATTTACTATTATTATTTGTTTTTATCAGTTTATCACTTGGTTACTTTGGTGTTTATATAATTAAATAAAACGATTCATCAGTATTTCCAGAAAACATTGAATTTTGCTTGCGTATGTATACCGATAAGTTAAACTGGATTGCCGATAAAAAGTTGAACATATACATCGTCGTTGATTACCGCGGAAGATCGGTTGCGTTGCGTATTAACCGCGCGCACTTCGCTTTCTCGCGTATGTATCTCTCGAATCGACATATATATATATATACAATCGGTTAAACGTAACTCATAATCAAAACTTTGAAAATTTTTTTTTTTAAATTACATAGGGGGTATATAAATAACCCAAAAAACATCCTAAAGAAAATTACAGCTTGTCGATATGCACCGCTAGGTAAAAATAAACACACACTTGATTCACTGTACAGATTGACACTTGGTGAACCGAAAGACGATAACGATCACGATCACGAAGAGATTTCCGGGCGGTAAACCATCGATCGGTAAACGAGGAATGAACGAACCCGGGGTGAGTACAGAACCGGGTATATGCCACTGCAGAGTAAGGAGAAGGAAATTCGAATTGGCAATTGCCAGGTGTGGAGTGGTCGTAACCGACGCGTGGCTCTCGTCGCGTGTAACTGAGTCTCGCGGTCTCGCGGAGAGAGAAAGTCCGAGTCCGTCCCTTCCAGACACCTTCGACGGCACACGACGATCTCGTGCATTGTAGTGGGGACGGCCGCAACCTGGTATGCGACTCTCTCGTCGCTCGAGTCTCTCGAGTCTCGACGCGTGCATCGCCAAAAAATAAATCATTTTGTGGGAAAATCGCGGCTTAACGAACGTTCCTCTACACACACGCGCTTAGAATCACTCGTTTATCTCTTCATTATCTCATTACCTATATATATAATATTTACATTTCAATTGTTTATGTGCAGATAAATATACACCTCGTTGATACTATTTTTAACCGTGGAATAGAAAAAAATATCTTTTTTTTCCTAGTTTACGAATTTAAATTGGTTTTCACTTGTATATGTTGTCGATGAATCCAATGCAGGCGATACAAGTCATTCGTAACAAAAACACACAACTAATCTATTTTAGAATCAAGAACAGCTCTATTACCGGGTAATTCAATCTCCAGCTAAAATTAGACTATATTTCTTTTACTCTTTAAGGGGGTGCCATACTAGATTATTACCGACCGAGTCAGATGGATACATTATTACACTTCAAGAACATATTATTGCTTTATATGCAAAACGCAAATACAGAAGCACTAGATAATCACATAATACGCATTTATACGAAGTTTGAAGTGAATATGTGAACGACACCCTAAAAAAAGTTTGCACGGAAAAAATAGTCATTTTTCCGTGCAGAAATTTTTTAGGGTGTCCTTGTTGTATTGATCTGGAACTTTGTAGAAAGACATATTACATCATTATCTAGTGCCTCTGTATTTGGGTTTTACATAATATTAACAAAAAATAAATAGTTTATATTATTGACAAAGTTTTCTTAGTACCAATTTCGCCGCTAGAGTGCGCGACGCGCTTAGTCTGTATTTTGTATTGTATACTTAGCGTGGAAGCACATGCGCAAATGGTTGTAGCAATATGGCGTTAAATACCATAATTCATACACCGGCCTTATATCAATAAAAGACATACAATAAAAGTCGTGCTTATGCATTGCAGAGTGACGACATTCTTAGTATATTTAATCGGGGAAACAATGGAAAACAAAGACGATAAAGAATCAAAATATTTTTATTTAGAGGCCACGGCTGGCTTGCATTCTCCCATCTCTCTCCCTCTCTCTCACTCTACCCATCTCCATCCATCTATCTATCTCTCTCTCTCTCTCACACTCGCAATACCAGAATACGTACGCGCATGCGCACGCGCAATTTTCGGACAACTAGTGACGAACTTCTCGCGGCTCATGTGGCGTTGCACGATTACCAAGTTTGCTCGGTACTGAAAACACGAAAAATTGTCAGCTGTAACCCTAGGCGGCCGGCTCGCGCGTCGAGTCGTCGAGTTAGCCGGCCGCGTAGGCTATATTCGACGGTGTGTAAGGCTAGAAATCGTTTTACCGGGGGATTAACTCGATTTATATATCTCTCGTTTGACTGAACAAAGTAGCAATGAGGTTTTCTATATTGATAAATTATAAACATTATTTATATTTATTATTTACTGATAAATATTTTAAAAACTTTATAAACCAACCACAAAAAATAAAAATTAAATCCTCTTTAAAATGCCAAAAATATTAATATTGTTTATTTAATAAAAATAAAATAAAAAGAGGATATTATTTAAACAAAACCAAACATTTATAAACTTTAAATGAACTCGTTCAATGACAAACAATAATCAATAACGTTTAAAAAAGCGAAAAATTGTCAGCTGGAGGCCTAGGAGGCCGGCTCGCGCGTCGAGTCGTCGAGTTAGCCGGCCGCGTAGGCTATATTCGACAGTGTGTAAGGCTAGAAATCGTTTTACCGGGGGATTAACTCGATTTATATATCTCTCGTTTGACTGAACAAAGTAGCAATGAGTTTTTCTATATTGATAAATTATAAACATTATTTATATTT
Organism: Theocolax elegans; assembly: GCA_026168455.1. Taxonomy (NCBI): domain Eukaryota; kingdom Metazoa; phylum Arthropoda; class Insecta; order Hymenoptera; family Cerocephalidae; genus Theocolax; species Theocolax elegans. Next base: position 37,652,695 of record CM047431.1, on the reverse strand, counting down.
ATTGTTTACTGATAAATATTTTAAAAACTTTATAATTCAACCACAAAAAATAAAAATTAAATCCTCTTTAAAATGCCAAAAATATTATTATTGTTTATTTAATAAAAATAATAATAAAACAAGGATATTGTTTATACAAAACCACACATTTATAAACTTTAAATGAACTCGTTAAATGACAAACAATAATCAAGCACGTTTAAAAAAGCGAAAAATTGTCAGCTGGAGGCCTAGGAGGCCGGCTCGCGCGTCGAGTCGTCGAGTTAGCCGGCCGCGTAGGCTATATTCGACAGTGTGTAAGGCTAGAAATCGTTTTACCGGGGGATTAACTCGATTTATATATCACTCGTTTGACTGAACAAAGTAGCAATGAGGTTTTCTATTTAGATAAATTATAAACATTATTTATATTTATTATTTACTGATAAATATTTTAAAAACTTTATAATTCAACCACAAAAAATAAAAATTAAATCCTCTTTAAAATGCCAAAAATATTATTATTGTTTATTTAATAAAAATAAAATAAAATGTGGATATTATTTAAACAAAACCAAACATTTATAAACTTTAAATGAACTCGTTCAATGACAAACAATAATCAATAACGTTTAAAAAAGCGAAAAATTGTCAGCTGGAGGCCTAGGAGGCCGGCTCGCGCGTCGAGTCGTCGAGTTAGCCGGCCGCGTAGGCTATATTCGACAGTGTGTTAGGTTAGAAATCGTTTTACCGGGGGATTAACTCGATTTATATATCTGTCGATTGACTGAACAAAGTAGCAATGAGTTTTTCTATATTGATAAATTATAAACATTATTTATATTTATTGTTTACTGATAAATATTTTAAAAACTTTATAATCCAACCACAAAAAATAAAAATTAAATCCTCTTTTAAATGCCAAAAATATTATTATTGTTTATTTAATAAAAATAAAATAAAATGTGGATATTATTTAAACAAAACCAAACATTTATAAACTTTAAATGAACTCGTTCAATGACAAACAATAATCAATAACGTTTAAAAAAGCGAAAAATTGTCAGCTGGAGGCCTAGGAGGCCGGCTCGCGCGTCGAGTCGTCGAGTTAGCCGGCCGCGTAGGCTATATTCGACGGTGTGTAAGGCTAGAAATCGTTTTACCGGGGGATTAACTCGATTTATATATCTGTCGATTGACTGAACAAAGTAGCAATGAGTTTTTCTATATTGATAAATTATAAACATTATTTATATTTATTGTTTACTGATAAATATTTTAAAAACTTTATAAACCAACCAAAAAAAATAAAAATTAAATCCTCTTTAAAGTGCCTAAAATATTATTATTGTTTATTTAATAAAAATAATAATAAAACAAGGATATTGTTTATACAAAACCACACATTTATAAACTTTAAATAACTCGTTAAATGACAAACAATAATCAAGCACGTTTAAAAAAGCGAAAAATTGTCAGCTGGAGGCCTAGGCGGCCGGCTCGCGCGTCGAGTCGTCGAGTTAGCCGGCCGCGTAGGCTATATTCGACAGTGTGTTAGGCTAGAAATCGTTTTACCGGGGGATTAACTCGATTTATATATCTGTCGATTGACTGAACAAAGTAGCAATGAGTTTTTCTATATTGATAAATTATAAACATTATTTATATTTATTGTTTACTGATAAATATTTTAAAAACTTTATAAACCAACCACAAAAAATAAAAATTAAATCCTCTTTAAAGTGCCAAAAATATTATTATTGTTTATTTAATAAAAATAATAATAAAACGAGGATATTGTTTATACAATACCACACATTTATAAACTTTAAATGAACTCGTTAAATGACAAACAATAATCAATAACGTTTATAAAAGCGAAAAATTGTCGGCCGGAGGCCTAGGCGGCCGGCTCGCGCGTCGAGTCGTCGAGTTAGCCGGCCGCGTAGGCTATATTCGACAGTGTGTTAGGCTAGAAATCGTTTTACCGGGGGATTAACTCGATTTATATATCTGTCGATTGACTGAACAAAGTAGCAATGAGTTTTTCTATATTGATAAATTATAAACATTATTTATATTTATTATTTACTGATAAATATTTTAAAAACTTTATAAACCAACCACAAAAAATAAAAATTAAATCCTCTTTAAAGTGCCAAAAATATTATTATTGTTTATTTAATAAAAATAATAATAAAACGAGGATATTGTTTATACAATACCACACATTTATAAACTTTAAATGAACTCGTTAAATGACAAACAATAATCAATAACGTTTAAAAAAGCGAAAAATTGTCGGCCGGAGGCCTAGGCGGCCGGCTCGCGCGTCGAGTCGTCGAGTTAGCCGGCCGCGTAGGCTATATTCGACAGTGTGTTAGGCAAAATCGTTTTACCGGGGGATTAACTCGATTTATATATCTGTCGATTGACTGAACAAAGTAGCAATGAGTTTTTCTATATTGATAAATTATAAACTTTATTTATATTTATTATTTACTGATAAATATTTTAAAAACTTTATAAACCAACCACAAAAAATAAAAATTAAATCCTCTTTAAAGTGCCAAAATATTATTATTGTTTATTTAATAAAAATAATAATAAAACGAGGATATTGTTTATACAATACCACACATTTATAAACTTTAAATGAACTCGTTAAATGACAAACAATAATCAATAACGTTTAAAAAAGCGAAAAATTGTCGGCCGGAGGCCTAGGCGGCCGGCTCGCGCGTCGAGTCGTCGAGTTAGCCGGCCGCGTAGGCTATATTCGACAGTGTGTTAGGCTAGAAATCGTTTTACGGGGGGATTAACTCGATTTATATATCTGTCGATTGACTGAACAAAGTAGCAATGAGTTTTTCTATATTGATAAATTATAAACTTTATTTATATTTATTATTACTGATAAATATTTTAAAAACTTTATAAACCAACCACAAAAAATAAAAATTAAATCCTCTTTAAAGTGCCAAAATATTATTATTGTTTATTTAATAAAAATAATAATAAAACGAGGATATTGTTTATACAATACCACACATTTATAAACTTTAAATGAACTCGTTAAATGACAAACAATAATCAATAACGTTTAAAAAGCGAAAAATTGTCGGCCGGAGGCCTAGGCGGCGGCTCGCGCGTCGAGTCGTCGAGTTAGCCGGCCGCGTAGGCTATATTCGACGGTGTGTAAGGTTAGAAATCATTTTTCGGGGGGGAGTAGCTCGATTTAAAATATTTCTCGATTGACTGAATAAAGTAGCAATGGGTTTTTCTATACTCGATAAATTACAAATATTATTTATATTATTATTTACTGATAAATATTATTTATTCAAAATTATATTTATTTATTCATAAAGCGAAAAATGACAATATTATTTATGTTGTTTATTTAATACAAAAAATTATAAATATACTTGGTTATCTCATTAATTTAAAACAAGATATATATAGATTAAATATATATTTGTTTAAATGAAGAAGTAAATGAATAATCAAAAGCCGCTTCAATGAGTGAAAAAATTACAAATAATATTTATATTGTTGATTAATATAAATTAAAATAGTACATGGTTATTGTTTGTACAAAACTACACATCTATAAACTTTAGATAAACTCGAATATTGACAAAACAAAAATTAAGTACGTTTAAAAAAGCAAATATTGTCTGCTGGAGGCCTAGGCGCCCGGCTCGCGCGTCGAGTCGTCGAGTTAGCCGGCCGCGTAGGCTATATTCGACGGTGTGTAAGGTTAGAAATCATTTTTCGGGGGGGAGTAGCTCGTTAGATTATATAGGAACTATAAGATAACATCCAAGGTTGAATGGCT